>SNQJ01S0092580.1:21219-32443 GCA_010110895.2 Picea sitchensis | reverse complement strand
GATCTTCTGAGGAAACTTTCCATCTCTTGTGGGTATTAGCCCAATAGGTTGTTATGTTGGTTTCCTTAGCTTTGTATAGTAGATCTGTGTAATATCTTTGAGCTCTTAGATGATATGTTAGGGATTTCATGCATATATTTGATTACTTTAATAATGAAATATGATTTACATTGCTATGATATCTAGGACTGATGAACCCATGGAGGGCGTAGTCTTTGATGTGCAGGACCATACCCGGCGGAAAGGTACCAGAGGACCGGTACACATGGGGAGATGATTAGCTCGGACCTCCATGGGGCTGAAGAGCCCATCAGATGGCTGTTGGGATGGCAGAGGCAGGACAATGTCATGATGAGCCCTTGCATGAAGAAGACAGAAGGACACCCTCACCAGGGCACTTTGGTAGAGATTGACCTAAGGGGGATCACCCCCTGTAGATGGGATGAGGGCTTTGATGGATAGGACGCCACCCAGAGCAGGCTGGACGATTTCTGGAGCATGTGGCAGCGTGCTGGGGCTATTTGGCACGTGTGGCAGGTTGCAGGAGCCTCAGAGGGGCCAACGTTTTGCTTTCTGGATGATGATGATGCCCTGAAAGGGCCAACGTCTCCCTCAGAGGGGCCTGACGTCTCCCATTTAGCTCATATTTTGACATTTTTAGCATTTAATGTGACAAATAATGAAATATTGTTAAGTCAGCCTTGTCGGCAGTTTTTAATGACCTATTTTGTAAAATAAGGTCATTTGGATGATATATATTGAGGACGTTGAGCCTCATTTTAGCATAACACAACGTGCTCTCTTGTGAGAGTGATACTTTTAGTATTTTGTCTTGATTTTGGATCTTGGAGTTGAGGTGCTACTATTGGAGGGATTATCTTTGGCATGCATATGGTGTTTTTATCATTGGAAGGTGTTACAACTAGGGTTTGATAAGCTCTTCTTGGATTTGTAAGTGTTTTTCTCATACAAAACTTCTTGATTGAATGGTTGTGGTTTAAAATTCTTACATGCATGGTTACATTATTATTTTTATGATTAATCATTGAAACCCTAGGGAGCAAGCACACAAGTAGGTCCTTGCTTCATGTCCCCATGATAAAAGCTTGATTATCCATTTGATTAAGAAGAACCTAGCCTAGCCATTGCTACACTAGTTCATATTTTTCTTGAGTTAGTTTGAAACATAAATTGAAGAAAGAAGACGTCTTAGGCCTAATTAATTTTACACCTAGGGTTTGACTCTTAGGGTTTGAAAAGCCTTGTCCCCAAGAAACACTTTTCAGGCATAGATTTATGTTTTATAGCTAGTCATGTTTTCCAAAGAGTCTTAAGGAAAGAGGGAGGAGCATGAGGCCTAGATTTAGCTACACTGGAATGAGCCTCCTCCCCTTAGGGTTTTGATTTGGTGGCCCTGCCATTGCATCACCATTGAACCTAACTCTATCGTCCTTAATTTTAAGTCTTTCCAAGCCTTTAGTCTCTCTCCATTTGACTCCATTAACCCAAGGCACTAGTCTAAACCTAAAATGTTGAGATCTTTGTGTTAAAAACAACCTTTTTCAAACTCTTAAATTGAAACCCTAACTAACCCTAGCGACTTTACTAACCACAGATTACTAGGGACGTCTCGCTTGGGATTAGACACCTTGAATAGAAAGAGCTCCCCATCAAGGTGACAGTGGGTGGGGAAGCTCCTGTTACGCCAGTTTGAGGCTTGCCTTCAATATACTTAAACCTATCCTACAAACTGAGTGATAACATACCCTGAAATAAATTTAATAGAATCAAGCACCATGAATGAGGCTGACAACTACTACACAAATCCTATATTTGGCCTTTGAGTGGAATGAGGCAAAGATTATGAGGTTTTATTCACTATGAATGGGACTTGAGGCCTCAACCATGGTCAAGGGAGTAAAATAATATTGTTGTTTCCTGTATAAATCTTCTCTAGCTTGAGCATTGTGAATAAGTAGTCAAACCACTACACATGACTTCTATAGCCAATTGTTACACTCCCATTAGGAATATCAATTCCATTAATGGGTTTTGTGCAACAAGAATGAGTCTCTATAAGGTACCAAATAATAATATTCAAATAAAGAGCACAAATATTATCAAAATATTTATCAAAAAGAAACAAAATAGTGAGCGCAATAACAATATCAGACAAAATATGATATCTTTATTAATCTAGAAAGAACTATTCACGTACCTCTTCGAGTGGGAAACCTTTGATAGAGAAGATATTAAGTAACAAATTATTCCACATGGAAGCTTTTACAATGCTTTCAACCTCTATATATACTATTTCTATCTTCTTAAGAATATTTTAGAGGAGGAACTTTCTAGAGGTGGATCCTTCAACCTTCTATTAAGTCTTCCTACAATAGTTGTGTTCACATTATTGCATAGGCCTTATTTACTAGTGATGGCCTTTATTACATAAAAATACATAGTATTATATCTAATTTATCGATTAGGGAGGTTAGGACCCTAACATTCCCTCTCCCTTACAAAATATCCTTGTCTTCAAGGATTGAGATGTGGGAATTGCTAGACAATGGTTGTTGGCTCCTATGTTGCATCTTCATGTTCTGTGTCCCTCCAATATATTAAAAATTCTTTAATTTTGTGTTGATGGAGACGAAACTCATGTTGGGATAGGACAAGTTGTGGTTGCAACCAAATGGAACCTTCATCATCCAATTCAGGAAGACTAGTTTGAATCTAACACTTGGATCTAATCACTTTGTTTAAGCATCAGACATGAAAAACTAGATGGATATTAGATTGACTGAGAAGGGATAATTTGTAATACATGTGCCCAATGCACTTGATGATTGTATAGGGGACACAAAAATTTGGATCAAGCTTCTAGTACTGGTCTACATTGAGGGAAGTTTTCTTATATGGATGTAGACGAAGAAGCACTTGAACTCCCTCAACAAAATGGTTTTTGGAATAACACTGATAAGCTTATTGCTTCATTTTATTATGATATGTGAAAAACATATCTTTAAGAGTGCATATAATGTTAGCCTGAACTACAAGGGTTATGTCAACCTCCAGGAACTTGGAGACACATAACAGGTAAGATAATATAGAGGGGGTATTTTGACCATAAACCACCTCAAAAGGAGTCATGTGCATGGAACGATGGTAAGTTTTATTGTAACACCATTCAACGAGGGGTGACCACTAAACCCATTAGCATTTTTGTTTATATTCGAAGAAACTTAAATACTCTTCCGATCACTTCTTGAAATATTTGGTTTGATCATCAGTTTGGGGATGATAGCCAATGAAAGGATGCAATTGGCTTCCATGGAGGATGAACAATTATTTCCAGAAGTGATTTGTGAAAGTCGGATGACGGTTTGAGACAATAGATTGTGGCATTCCATGTAGTTTGAAGATATATCTCATCAAAAATTGAGCCACTATGGAAGCTTTAAATATGTCTTGGAGGGAACATAAATGTGCATATTTGGAAAGTTGATCAACCACAACCATGAAGATAGATGACGTATTTATTACTAAATTTGGGTAATCATATGATAAATTACACAAAGATATATGCCCATATAGAAGGTGGGATCGAGAGAGGTTGTAGTGTTCCTAGATTTTTAACTATTTCTACCATGTTCCATCAGAAAGTGTAACACCCATAGGTGATACATCAACTAAACACAATAAAACATAATTCAAAGAGACACTTTATTTATTTATTACACCAGAGATATTTTTAACAATACTATAAAAAAAAAGTGTGTTTTACATACTATGAATGGGTCTTGAGGCCTCAACCATGGTCAAGGAAGGAAAACAATATTTCCTCTTCCTGTATAAATCATCTCTAGCTTGAGCATTGTGATGAAGTAGTCAAACCACTACACAAGACCTCTATAGCCAATCCCTACACTCCCATTAGGAATATGGATTCCATTAATGGGTTTTGTGCAACAAGAACGAGTCTCTATAAGGTACCACATAATAATATTCAGAGAAAGAGCACAAATATGATCAAAATATTTAGAAGAAAGAAACAAAATAGTGAGTGCAATAACAATATGGGACAAAATATGATGTATTTATTAGTCTAGAAAGAACTATTCATGTACCTCTTCGAGTGGGAAACCTTCGATAAAGAAGATATCAAGTAACAAATTATTCCACATGGAAACTTTTACAATGCTTTCTACCTCTATATATATAGTTTCTATCTTCTTAAGAACATTTTAGAGGAGGAACTTTCTAGAGGTGGAACCTTTAACCTTCTATTAAGTCTTCCTACAATAGTTGTGTTCACGTTATTATATAGGCCTTATTTACTAGTGATGGCCTTTATTACATAACAATATAGAGTATTATATCTAATTTATATGTTAGGGAGGTTAGGACCCTAATATTCCTTCTCCCTTACAAAATATCCTTTTCCTCAGGGATTGAGATATGGTCATTTCTAGAAAACGGTTGTTGGCTCCTATGTTGCATCTTCAACTTGTGTATCCCTCCAATATATTAAAAAATTATTGATTTTTTTGTTGATGGAGACGACACTAATGTTGGGATAGGACAAGTTGTGGTTGCAACCAAATGGAACCTTCATCATCCAATTCAGGAAGACTAGTTTGAATCTGACATTTGGATCGAATAATTTTATTTAAGCATGAGACATGAAAAACTAGATGGATATTAGAGTGACTGGGAAGGGATCATTTGTAATCCATGGGCCCAATGCACTTGATGATTGTATAGGGTACAAAAAAATTTAGAGTAAGCTTCTAGTATTGGTCTACTTTGAGGGAAGTTTTCTTATATGGTTGTAGACAAAGAAACACTTGAAACCCCTCAACAAAATGGTGTTTGGAATGACATTGATAATTCTGTTTCTTCATTTGATTATTATATGTGAAAAATTGTTTTTAAGAGTGCGTAGAATGTTATCCTGAACTGTAAGGGTTATGTCAACCTCCAGGAACTTGGAGACACCTAACAGGTAAGATAATACGGAGGGGGGATTTTTACCATAAACTACCTCAAAGGGAGTCAGGTGAGTGGCACCATGGTGTTGTAGGAAAATTCCCTTGTGGATAGGTGAATCCCCTCTTGGATCTTAGACCCCTATGACCAAGACAGAAAAGTGCTAACTTTGAACACTGACTTTCCTTTAAACATAGATAAACTATTCAATAGAGAAGAGGAAGAGAGTATGAGTACCTTTTTACAATGTTTGTCCTTGCTCATTCCAAGTTGAGATTGATCTCCAAGTATTTCAACGAGTCCTGCAATCCAATAAACAACGACGACAAAACATACTTCTTATTCTACCGTGATTAGTTTAAATCTAAATTTATCCAAAGAAACAAGTCCATTCAAATGTACACAAACTTGAAGGAAATAGGCCAAGCACACATATATTAATGAGAACTCAAAAGAGATACTTACAAACCATTGATGAAGTCGCAACAGCCTCTCCAAGTCCTCCTCTTCCAGCCCTTGCATAAAGATCCTAAGACCATAAGTTTGATACCTCCAATTTGCTTCCTTCCTTATGAGATTATAATTTTGGTATCTCTAAACTTCTCCATGCCCCCTCCTCCATGGAAATCCCTAATTATATAGGATTTGGAGCCTTAACCACCATGGAGAGGATCTCTCATCATATCCACTAAAAAAGGGATCTCTAAGATATTTAGGGAGAAAATATTTCTTAAGGATTTTAGGGAGGAAATATCTCTCAAGGATTTTAAGGAGGAAATATTTCAACCATCCATGAGATCCTCCACCTTCACTAAAAAGTAGGAAACCAAATGTGAGGTGGATTCGCACACTTAATTACTTTCTTTTTCATGAATATTAATAATAATTCATGTGCACTTCATATTTTGTCCTTCATGTAATATATCTTTCCTCCACATTGACTAGGTATTGTGACATAGGTTATTCCATGGTGTCAATATGTATGAAACACTTATATGACACTTACGACACTTAGGGCAAGGTACCTAGCTGTGAAAATTTCATGTGTAACAGAATGCCCCCTAAAGTGTGAGGTCAGAAGAGAGAATGATGGCCGAAACACTTTACGAATCTTCAATGCAAGGGTGTGGAGTTGGAGAACCTAATAGAAGTTTCACACAACCATCCAAAAAATATTATGACATGTTTCAAACCCAAGGTAGACATACCTATGCTTGATTGATAAAGGATTTCAAGGCATGGCCGCCATAAAATACACCGCGGATCCATAATTATATTGACAAAAATGTATAGCCACTGAAGATACAATGTGGATATATACTCCTATGACCTGAACTGATCGTAGCCATGAAGAATACATAGTGGATCTATGAGACAACAAGACATAGCCACGACCAATACAAAGTGCATCTATGTGATAGTATATGTGTCATAGTTCAAAAGAAACTCTGTTGCAACCAAGGCAAAGTACATATAAGAGTGATGGCTCAACCCAGGGTCTTCTTATCGATCCCGATGTAGTACGAATCCAACCATGTGAATAGATGTCCTGATGTTGAACATGGCAGAAACCACTTGATTACCAATCAATGAGGTAAATTGTTAACAAGCGCAAGGGAGTTCACCATTGATATCAATGATTCCCAAGGTACTCTAGTACATTCCAACGAATGTGAATGGATGAGCTAAATTCGAACATCCGTGGAATCATCCGATTAGAGGTCAATGATGTAAATCCATTGTCGGACATGAGGAGGCCTTCCATAGAGGCATGAAGGTCCCAAGGTACTAACTGGTTTCTAATTCTAGCTCCTAGATAATGTGCTGAAGTCGACAGGAACAGACTTGTCACAGGAGGGCCTTGATGTATCCCCCATCAATGACATGAAACTGACACAGAGATGTAATTGGTAGATCAAATGAACATGGACTAACATGAGTATTGAAATAGGATATTTGTGATGGCTGACTCTCGAGGTAGATACTTCCCTTGAAGACTGAGGCACAACAGTAGAAACATGATATGGAAAAAAACATGATGATGCAAAGGATACAATGACTTTCATCAGGTGACCCAAAGGATTAAAGAAAACTCAAAGGATTGGTTCAGTGCAGAGGTTCAATGGATTAAAATGCATTCAAAGACAAAGTGTCTTGTTCAAGGGTGATTGTAAGAGTGACTTGTAATGTTCCCAAAAAATGCTTGGCTTGCTTCCTTCAATTTTTCCCCCATCCAGATAGACGAGTACCTCTTTTTGATTTAACAAGCTCTATGAGGGTAACATGTGCTTGATATGAGTCACCTTTAGTAATTCCCTCTTCCTTTGTTTAATGAACTAGAGTAAGTAAGGGTTCGGTCCCATATGGGCCCTTCAATGTATGATTGTTTAACGAGTCTAGAGAAGGTAAACTCGATGGTTTTTCATATTTAGAGAGTCTCAAAATGACTTAAAGATGAATCCAATGTTGTCCTTTTTCATAAATTTAGTCTCACAAGGCCGAAAAACAGATAAATTATCACTCGAAAGATGCCCTTTCAAACCTTTTAATGAGTGGGAAAGGAAGCAAGATCACTCAGTAATATTTTCATGTTTAGAGAGTTTGAAAAGAGCTTAAAGATGACTCCAAGGGGTTCATTTTTCATATAACCTTTACGAGTTTGAAAAAGTGATAAAAGTATACTTGGTTACACTCATGTTTTTGCGAGCAAAAGAAAGAACAAAGACTAAGCTCGGTATTGGTTTCATTTTGAAACAAGCTTGAAACAAAATTAAACTCTGCTTGCAAATTACCAATGTAATTTCAAAAGGTTGGGATACCCATGGATGGTTGGTACTCTGGCCCCATCTTGAAAGCTAGTGGCTTAATTCTAGAATGATCATCAAAGGCTAGAGAGATGTCCCCCCCAAGCTTCAAATCATTCACTAACTTTGAGGTTGTGACCAATTTTGTACTAGATGGAGAAAAATGATATAGGTGGATGAAATGAATGTTCAAAAAATGAGACCTAAAGAAAGACTAGACTCGACATCTACGAGATCTAGTAAAATACTTGACCTGACAAGAGGGGTGACTATTTCATTTTTTAATGAGATTGACATAGGAAAAGAACTATGCTCAAGGCTCTAGGTTGAATCCCCAGATTTTTGTTTCATTTTTTAACGAGCTTGCTATAGAGAGAAAAAACTATGCTCATAGCGTCTGTTTCATTTTTTAATGAGCTTTCCACATAGAAGAGAAACTATGCTCGTAGACTCTTCTTGATCATGGCTTCCAAAAGGATAACACTCTGGAAGGACACCATGTCAAGGGACAAAACTCGGTCATGGCTTCCAAGAGATATTCACTAGATGGAAGAAGAATGCTCTGGAAGGAACACATGTCAAGGGTCTTAACAGGGGTAAGGAGATCAGGCTCCAATATCCCTACTGAATAAATCACCATGTCAACTACTGGATCCAATTCATCGAAATTTGAAGTCATGGGATACAACGCCACATAATTGACCTGTAGCAGGGGTGATACCGACTACATATAAGACCCATTTAGGGAGGTCATTAGGTGGATGGTCAAGTTAGGGCCAACAAACGAAAGTTGATCAATAGTCACCATTCTTCCATCATGCAGGAAATATATCACATGAAAAAGAGTGGACACAATAACTTGCATGGCATAGACATAATCTCTCCCAAAGAGTAAATCAAAATCCAAGGGGTCCTGGATTACCATAACATCAATAAAGACCATTTTCCCTCCCAATGTTACAGAAAAATGAGGAAGGAATCCTAAAGGGTTACTGATTATTCTGTTAAAAGAAAACAAAGTCTCGGTAACCGACAGAAGCTGAGGATAACCCAAATCTTGGCAAGTGAGAGAGGAAAAAATACTAATGAATGAACCTTCATCTATTAACGTCTGAGGAACATCCTGACCATAATCTCTAACTATAATATTGAAAGGAATGTGAGAGGGAAGACGAGGTCCAGGTATCAGACCCGAATCAAAAAGGATGGCCTCATTACTTGGAGGGGGTTTCAAGGGAGAAGGAGGAATACCCCCCAACATGGTAGATTCTGTATCAACGAGAAAAATGTGGGCAATATCAGGTTTACTCTTTATAGGGAAAGTAGGATCGATCAATGATGGGATCAGATCGACCATGTTGAGACTCTTCAGAGGAAGAGTGGGATTGACGAATGCTGTAATCAGAGCAACCACTTTGGAACTCCTCAGATGAAGGGTGGGATTGACCGAGGAAGGGACTGGATCAATCACTTCAGCACTCCTCAAGGGAGGAGTAGGATTGACCGATGGCAGAATCAGATCGACTACTTTTTAAACTGGTTCAACTAATGACGTGACTAGAGTGATGACATGATCAACCAAAACTTCTACACTGAACCAATCCTCTGATTTTTCTTTACTCCTTTGGGTCACCTGACGAAAGTCACCATATCCATTGCATCATCATGTTTTGGTCCATGTCATGTTTCTATTGTTTTTCCTCAGTGTTCAAGGGAAGTATCTACCTCGAGATTTAGCCATCAAAAATATCTTGTTTCAATACCCGTGTCAGTCCATGTTCATTTGATCTACCAATTACATCTCTGTTTCGGTTTCGTGTCATTGATGGGGGATACATCAAGGCCCTCCTACGATGAGTATGTTCATGTCAATTTCAGCATATTATCCAAGAGCTAGACATAGAAACCAGTTAGTACCTTGGGACCTTCATGCCTCCTCGAAAGACGCCTTTTCAAACCTTTTAACGAGTGGGAAAGGAAGCAAGATCACTTGACAATATTTTCATGTTTATAGAGTCTGAAAAGAGATTAAAGATGACTCTAGGGGGTTCCTTTTTCAGATAACCTTTATGATTCTGAAAAAGTGATAAAAGTATACTCGGTTACACTCTCATTTTTTGCGAGCACGAGAAAGAACAAATACTAAGCTTGGTATTGGTTTCATTTTGAAACAAGATTGAAACAAAATTAAACTATGCTTGTAAATTGCCAATGTAATTTCCAAAGGTTAGGATACCCATGGATGGTTGGTACTCTGCTACCTGGACCTCATCTTC
This sequence comes from Picea sitchensis, assembly GCA_010110895.2. Lineage (NCBI taxonomy): Eukaryota > Viridiplantae > Streptophyta > Pinopsida > Pinales > Pinaceae > Picea > Picea sitchensis. Next base: position 22,374 of record SNQJ01S0092580.1, on the reverse strand, counting down.
CCTCTCACATTCCTTTCAAGATTACAATAAACGTTTGTGGTTGGGATGTTCCTCAGACATTAATAGACGAAGGTTCTTCTGTCAGTATTTTTTCCTCTCTCGCTTGGCAAGCTTTGGGCTATCCTCATCTTGTGCCAGTTACCCAGACTCTGTTTTCTCTTAACAAAAGAACCAGTCAACCTTTATGGATCCTTCCCCAGTGGAGTCACCAATTTTTGTTGTAGGAAAATTCCCCTTCGGACAGGTGAATCCCTTCTTGGATCTTAGACCCCTATGACCAAGACAGAAAAGTGCTAACTTTGAACACTAGCTTTCCTTTAAACATAGATAAACTATTCAATAGAGAAGAGGAAGAGAGTATGAGTACCCTTTTATGACATTTGTCCTCGCTCAGTCCAAGTTTAGCTTGATCTCCAAGTCTTTCAACAATTCCTGCAATCCAATAAACAACAACGACAAAGCATACTTCCTATTGTACCAAAATATATTAAATCTAAATTTATCCAAAGAAACAAGTCCATGCAAATGTACAAAAACTTTAAGGAAACAAGAAAAAGACATATATATTAATGAGAACTCAAAAGAGATACTTACAAACCATTGATGAAGTTGCAGTAGCCTCTCCAAGTCCTCCTCATCAAACCCTTGCATGAATATCCTAAGACCATAAGTTTGATACCTCCAATTTGCTTCCTTCCTTAAGCGATCATAATTTTCGTATCTCTAAACTTCTCCATGCCCCCTCCTCCATGGAAATCCCTAATTATATAGGATTTGGAGGCTTAAACACCATGGACAGGATCTCTCATCAGATCCACTAAAAAAGGGATCTCTAAGATATTTAGGGAGAAAATATTTATTAAGGATTTTAGGGAGGAAATATCTCTCAAGGATTTTAAGGAGGAAATATTTCAACCATCCATGAGATCCTCCACCTTCCCTAAAAAGTAGGAAACCAAATGTGAGGTGGATTCTCACACTTAATTACTTTCTTTTTCATGAATATTAATAGTAATTCATGTGCACTTGGTATTTTGGCCTTCATGTAATATATCCCTCCTCCACATTGACTAGGAATTGTGACATAGGTTATTCCATGGTGTCAAGGTGTATGAGACACTTATATGACACTTATGACACTTAGGGTGAGGTACC
>SNQJ01S0092580.1:0-21169 GCA_010110895.2 Picea sitchensis | reverse complement strand
GAGGTGGATTCTCACACTTAATTACTTTCTTTTTCATGAATATTAATAATAATTCATGTGCACTTGATATTTTGGCCTTCATGTAACATATCTTTCCTCCACATTGACTAGGCATTGTGACATAGGTTATTCCATGGTGTAAATGTGTATGAGACACTTATATGCCACTTATGAGACTTCGGACGAGGTATCTACGTGTGAAAATTTCATGTGTAACACATGGTAAGTTGTATTGTACCACCATTCAGCAAGGGATGACCACTAAACCCATCATCATTGTTGTTTATATTCGAACCATCTTAAATACGCTTCTTATCACTTCTTAAATGCTTTGGTGTGACCATCGGTATGGGGATGATAAGCAGTGAGAGGATTTTATTGGGTTCCATGGAGGATGAAAAATTATTTGCAGAAGTTATTTGTGAAAGTTAGATCATGCTCTGAGACAATAGGTTGTGGCATTCCATGTAGTTTGAAGATATATCTCATGAAAACTTGAGCCACTATAGAAGATTTAAATATGTGTTAGAGGGCACATAAATGAGCATATTTGGAAATTCTATCAACCACAACCATGATGATAGATAACTTATTTATTAATAAATTTGGGTAATCAGACAATGAATTCCACAAAGATATATTGTTACAGAATAATTCCCTTACAGATAGGTGAATCTTCCCTCAGAGTATAGACCCCTAATGCCAACAAAGAAAAAAACAAGTGGACACTAACATTTCTTTGAATTTAGTTTAAGTAATCAGAAAGAGAGAGAAGCAGAAAAGGTGGGATACACCTAGTTTCAAAGTTTGTCCTCCTTGCTTCCAATCTGATATTGATCCAAATTCCTTAGCACAATTTGATACCTTCAATGCAATATACAACAAAGAGAAACAAAGAAATCATACTATACAAGATTAGATCAAAAAGATTCATCTACAAAGATTGACGGAACAATAGATAAGCACATGCAAGAATACACAAGCTTCAAGGAAATAGGCCAAGTATATTAAAATAACAACCCAAAGAGAATAATCAAAAACATGGATGATGATGCAACACTCCTCCAAGCTCTACTCGTCTAACCCTTGCACGATTCTACCAAGATTATAAGTTTGATATCCAAAATATTCCTCCCTTATCCATGTAAATCCCTCATTATATACGATTTGGAGGCTTAAACACCATAGAAAAGATCACTCATTAGATCCACTAAAATGTGATCTCCAGGATTTTTAGGGAGAAAATATATCTCAAGGATTTTAGGGAGAAAATATCTCTCAAGAATTTTAAGGAGGAAACATCTCTCCAGATCCACCAAATTAGGATTTTGGTTTGAGAAAACATCTCAACCATCCATGACATTCTCAACCTCTCCTTGAGATTAGGAAACTATATGTGAGGTGGATTCTCACACTAAATTAATTTATTTTTCATGAATATTAATAAATAATTCATGTGCACATAGTATTTTGACCTTCATATAATATACTTCTCCTCCACATTCACTAGGGATTGTGACAAATGTTCTTTCATGGTGTTAGTGTATGTGAAACTTTCATGAAACTTGTGACACTTAGGGTGAGGTACTTAAATGTGGCACTTTGGTGTGTAGCAGATTGTCCCCTAAAGTGTGAGGTCAGAAGAGAAACTAATAGCCGAAACACTTTATAATTATTCAATGCAAGGGCTTGGAGTCAGAGATCCTATAAGAAGCTACAAACTATTTACAAGGAAGACATACCTATTCTCGGAATACGAGATGACTCAAAGCATGGTCATCGACCAATACACTATAGATCCATGAAAAATACTGACTAAGAATATGGCCACTAGAGATACAATGTGGATCCATACCTCCATGACATGAACTGATCGTAGCCACAAAAAATATACAGTGGATCTACAAGATGATAAAACATAGCCATAGACCAATACAATGTGGATCTATGTGACAGAATATATATCAACATGCTCAAATGATCTCCTTCATAGCCTGGGTAAAGCAGATAATAGAGTGAATTCTCAACCCGGGGTCTTCGTCCCAATTTCGATGTGGTACGAATCTATCCATGTGAATAGATGATTTGATGTCGAACATGGTAGAAACCACTTGATTATCGATCATTGAAGTAAATCATTCACAAGTGCGAGGGAAATCACCAATGGTGTCAATGAATCCCAAGGTATCCTAGTACATTCCAATGAATGTGAATAAATGAGTTGAAGTCGAACATTTGTGTAATCATCCGATCAGAGGTCAATGATGTAAGCCTATTGTTGGAAGCGAGGAGGCTTTCAATTTAGGCATGCATGTCCCAATGTACTAATTGGTTTCTAAGTCTAATTCCTAGATGATGTGTTGAATTCGACAAGAAAATACTTGTCGAAGTAGGGCCTTGATGTATCCCCCATCATCGACACAAACCTAACATAGGAAAGTGATGTAAGATAGTGACTCGAATGAGTATGGATTGATACAAGAATGGGAAACTGGAAATACTGCATGTTATCACATGAGGTTGTCAAGGGTCATATGAGATTCTTTTTAATACCTATGTATGTACCCTCGTATCATCTCTCTCTCTTTTCCCCACCACCAAGTCCTAGGATCTTTCCCTCTGACTAATAAATTTGTTTTCCCCCTTTGTTGATGACTTAGTTTCCCTTGGTGTCTTAGTTGACGAAGTCCCAACCGAAAGCTTTTCTTTTTTTCTCGAAGAAGGACGAGCACTCATCATCATTTTGTCTCGAATTATTGGTCATTTTGTTGCCTGAGCCCACATCAAGTCATCCAATTCCTTATTTACACAGGAATCAACCATGGGCACAAGGTGCAACACTCAAAGCGGTCTATTGTGGGCTCAAAGAAAGAAAGAAGACATGCTCAATTTTCAATGGAGGAGATCCCATGAATAGTTCATATTAGCATCTCTCAGGCAATCAGGATTTCAAAGTAGCGCAAGGATTAATGACTGGACAGAGGAGCCGAATTCCCAAAGTAAATATGAGCCATTGAAGGCTAAGGACACGTGGAGGTATATCCCTCACTTCAGAAGATTTACTTCGGAGGATTGTAATATATGTGCATTGAAAAGTCTCGAAGAGTCGAAGCTTGAACTCTCGAGATAAATATCGGTCATCAAAATCAAGAGGACACATGTTGCTAGATCTCACACTTTAGAAATTCGACACTTTGAAGGATTGTAAGAGCTATCTACTGAAAAGGCTCGAATCCCAAACTCTCGAAGTAATTGTGAGCCACTTATCTTTGCATAAGGAAGTAGGGTTCATCCAAGAGCGGTGCATGGCAACAAAAGCGGGGTTTCCCATATTATAGATTGCGATTAGATCAATGGCTCACGTGTATTTGGTATGTCAAAATTGCGCGAGGATTAGTGGCCAGGAAGAAGCCACGGAGTTTCAAATAAAGTGCCACACATCCTTCTCCATCATATGATCACAATTTACTTCAGGACTTCGGGACTTTTTCCTTTGGGATTTTCGGCTTCCCTATTCCCATTTTCCTCCAAAGTAATTTCTCCTGAAGTCCACAAATCTATGCCATGTGTCCCCCTCAAATCAGGGGTCACAGTTTGTTTCCAAGCTTCAGTATTATTTTCAGGCCACCATGTCACCCCTCTATCTATGACATGTCAGCATAGTGACATCAAGTCTCCCCATCATCTACATGAATTCATCCTCTGGGAGGTGTTCTTGTTCAAGCGCAAAAGGTAGTTCCCTCCCTAAAGCACGGTTTTAATGGATCCTAAATTTGGTGGGTGGATAAGATTTAGCGGTGGCACTAGATTTGGCAGGTGCTCCTAGATCACAGAATGCGACCAGATCAATGACCACGTTTCATTGCGGGGATGCAACATGCTTGAATGATAAAATTCTTGAGCAGTCCCACAATTGATACCATGGTATAGAGAAAGAGATATGTGGAGGAAGGTGGTGGTTAAGGGCTCAAAAGAGGTGAGAATCCAAACTGCCTTTGATGACCCCATAATCACGTGCTCATATAGCATCGAATCTGAGAGCAGTGTGGGGTAGCCCCCAAAGCATTAAGCCTCATATTGATCCCAATGAAGGATGAGTTAATGAAAAAGGAGTGGTGGTTGAAACCTAGACTCACTCCATAAATAGAAGGAGTGGAGGGTATGTCCGTGGAGACAGAGTTTTCAACCTGAGGCACCATCGTGGATGAGTTTTCCTACAAGCCCATGCTGAGATGATTTTTCATCTGACAGGAGGATACACACACATTCTGATAGAAGAAGGCACAAACAAAGGGATTTTAATGGAATGGCCAGATCACACTCCGGGTATTCATGGATAGATATAAGTATAAAAGATCAGCTCAAATTTTTTTTAACGTCGTCAACTGGTTGAGCTGAGATCCCTACTATGTAATTTTGATGTCAGAACTATTCTCTGGTTATGTATCAAATTTAATATTAATAGAAGTCAACTTCTTCCATCTCTTTGTTTAAACTGTGTTGAAACACTCAAGCATGAAGGATCCAGTCGAGGGTTGTGGTTCTATTGTAATGTAGGTTTGATTACAGTAGCGTTGCGACCAGTTTTAGTTATCTTCCTTATTGCCTTATTTCCCCTTATGTTGAAAGGCTCGGGCATGGAGGATCCATTCGAGTTGTTGTATTTGCATGATAATGCATGTTTGATTATATGCTTTCGTGACATATTTCAATGTCTGAAACTTGAATTCAAGAGTGCTCTTGAGCTTGAGTTTTTATTCACCAAGTTGTTTGAAAGTTGTATGTCCATAGCATTCTTGTTCACCTCTCTCACTATGTCTTCCTTCTGCTCACACTTAAACTCAGATCACTGGTTGAAGTTAATGAGGACCTCACTTGCCGATGCATTTCTTTTCCAGTTTTTGTGATTAAAATCATTCTTGTACTTAGTTTTGTCCATTTTACCTCCACTCATAAAATCAACATCCACCAAAAATTATGATGGGTATTGGGCTTATCCTCTTACAATATGAGGGTGACTTTCAGTGATAACATTCATGGCTTCATTTTCAGGGAATGAATTGAAGATATTTCCCTGAGATTGAACGACAAATAAATTTCAATTTTGAAGGTGCATCATAAATAGGTAACTTAAAGATTGCAACTTGCACCTGGAGACTCCATTGTTTCAGTTGTGGCTCCCAAAATAAAACACACGAGGTCTACTCCACAGATTCCTATGGCTACACCTGAATCTGACCCAGAAAATATTATCAATAAAGGAAAGACCTCTCAAGAAGGGATTTCAACTATTGTACCAGGTGATTATGGTAATTTACAAACTTCTTCTACATCTGATTATGCTATTATACCATCTATTGGAGTTTCCAGAAGTTTAAATTTTGGAAGTTTTCCTGTTGATTTCTCTCCTCCTAGTCTTCGTTTGGAAGGAGAAAGTTTTGAAACTCATGTCTCCCCTGATATTGTAAAATGGTTCAGACCCAAAAGATTAGAATATTTTCCTACTCCTCCCCCTATTAAAGTTTTTGTATCCAAAGAAGGGGAAACTTATTTTCCTTTGAACCCTATACCATTGTCCTCCAACACTCAGTTGTTTCTTCTTTCTCCTAGAAACACGACTATAGTCCTACCTACCCAAACTCCATCTTCCCCTTGTTCTCCTACAGTCTACATCCCAATGGCAAGTGCTAATCCTCCTAGAAACATAATGGATTCGATAGTGGCTACTAGGTATGCCCATCTTGTTTTAACGTAGCCTATGAATTCCCTCCCAGTTGGATATTACGTCAATTACATGCCCAAGTTTACGGGGGAGGAAGAAATAACTGCAGAAGAACACCTTTCATCCTTTTAGAATTATGCAGACAATCTTAATATTGAAAATGAGGATGTCTGGATGAGATTTTATGTATAGAGCCTTGATGGAGAGGCTAGAAAATGGTTTAGGGGCTTGGCTCCTGGATCTATTTATGGGATTGAGGCCCTAGATGATTCATTCTTAAGACATTAGGGGGATAAAAAAGATTTTCTTTATTATATTACATAGTTTGGGTCACTTAAGAGAGAAGAGGGGGAATCTGTTTCAAACCTCTCAAAGAGATTTAATAAGATGTATGATAATATTCCCACTGAGATCAATCGTACAGAAACCTCTGCCAATATTACTTATCCTAGTTCTTTTTACCCTCGGTTTTTCCTCCCATTGAGAGAAACAAGAGCTACCTCCTTGGAGCATATGAAATATCCATCCCTTGAAGTAGAGTCCAATATATTGGTAGTTGACAAAATTAGGAGTAAGGCTGATAGAGATAGAAGAAAAGGTAGGGTTGAATCTTCGACCTATGGTTCCTTTGCTTCCCACCCTCAAGTTGATGAGTTAATAAAATTGGTAAAACCACTTTCTGTAGAAATGGAGAAATTGAAATTTGAGGGGAAACAAAGCTATAGGAATGCCCAAAATACTGACAACATGGGTAATTTCAGGAGACCAAATAATGCCCCTCAGATCATCTAGAGGGATCAAAGAAATAGGGAAAGGGATGATAAAAAAATCCAAGCTCCTCTCCAAACTAACCTTGTTACTGATGAAGAAGGAGAGGAAGAAGATGCAGATCCTGAAATCCATTGTCTTCGTGAAACCTATTCATCCCCTCATTTAACTCAATATGCATATGAAGAGGCTCTCATAAGAAACCAACTAAATGAGTTGAGCAAAGGGGAAAGGACCAGTGGAAATAAAAATATATACAACCTCATGTCCAAGAAGAAAGAGGGAAAGCTTGACATTCCTGATTAGCCTACTGGAATAGTGAATCCTGCTAAGGATGTGACAGCTAGCAGCAAAGAAAAAGAGGCACAAAACCCCCAGGTAGTGGTTAAGATCCCTATCCCATAAGTGAAGGATATTTTGAAGCCTCCCTCCTATTTTATCTTTGAGAACGAGATTCAAAATATTAAAATCCTTGTACCTTTTTCAGATTTAGTCAAGCATGAGGATTTCAAAATGTACCTCTCCAAAGTTTCACAGCCTGAGCCTTCATATTATTCCATAGATTTTGTCAACCTCCAAGAAGAAAATCCTATTTTCATACTGGGACCTTTGGTGGAGGATAGATATGACTCCTCCCCTCCTTTCTATACCTCAATGAACATCCATGATAAGGTGTTTCACAAATTCTTGATGGATTCAGGGGAATCTCACAATATCATACCTAATATTGTCATGGAGGAGATTGGGTTGGAGGTTACAAAAACTTACCATGACCTATACTCGTTTGATTCCAGGAAGGTGATGTGCCTCAGGGTTATCAAAGACTTGATTTTTTCCTTGTTTCAATTGCCAATGAAAAGTGTGGTCATGGATATTGTGGTGACTGATGTCCCCCCTAAGCTTGGCATTCTCTTGTCTAGATATTGGATTAAAATACTAGGGGGAACGTTGCCGATGGATCTTTCATATGCCACTATCCATGTATTTGGGGGAGAGCATAGAAGACTTTATAGGGAAGCACAACTCGCTTGCATTATCAGTGATGAAGAAAATCCGACCAACCACCCCATTTTTGCAGTAGACATTGATATAGGAACCAGTATGTTACAACTCATTGATGGTCCTCAAGCACCTATTGAAATAAGAAATAATCCCATCATCTCTTGTGAAAACCCTCCTTCCAATATCTTTGTTTGGAAAATGTTTTTTGATGGAGCCTCTTCCAGGGAAACTGATGGGGCTAGGGTAGTTTTCATTTCCCCTATTAGAGAGACCATATCTTTGTCTTTTAAGCTTGAATTTGAAACAACAAACAATGTGGAAGAATATGAGGCTCTTGTTTTGGGTTTTAGAGATGCTAAAGACATGGATATTGAGGAGCTAGAAATGTTTGGAGATGCTAAGTTAATTACCCATCAGGTCATAAATATGTATCAAGCTAAGCAACTTAGGTTAAGGGCCTACATAAATGAAGTATGAGATCTTGTTGATAGTTTATTATTCGATTTTAATATATCATTTGTTCCAAGGGAGGAGAACCCTATGGAAGATTCATTGATTGTTTCAACAAGTCATTTCACGGTCCCTTTGTCCCCAAAGATCAAGTATGAGGTGGAAGTAAAATACAAACCCTCTATTCCTGACAATGTCAAACATTGGAAGGTTTTTGAGGATGATCTTGAAATGAAAATATTTATTGAAGCTGTAGATGAATTTTCTGATTTTCATATTGATCAAAATCAAGATACTAGAGAAATCCCTCATGTTGATGTTTTTATGAATAAAATTTCTGACCATCATATTGTTTAGTTTCCAAGTAACCATATTCCAAAGGGACTTGTCCCCTTATAGATATTGTTTGACAGAAATGATGTTGTTATAAAGGCTAAAAGTTCAACTGAAAAGGTTGATGTGACTGAATGAAATTTAGGAATAGAGGAGGACCTAGCAATCTGTCAAAGGACTAAAAGGTTGAGTATGTCAAGATTTTGAGGGAGTTTGCTGATGTTTTTTCTTGGAAATATGAAGACTTAAGGACATATGACACAGACATCATGGAACACAAAATCCCTTTGAAAGAAGAGGCCAAACATTTCAAGAATAAAATCATACAGATAAACCCCATTATGTTTCCTATTATGGAAAGGGAAGTAAAGAAGTTGTCGGATGCCCAGATCATCATTCCTTTGCAATATTCAGAATGGGTGGCTAATCTGGTGCCTATGAGGAAGAAAAATTGGGAAATCATATTGTGTGTTGATTTCAAAAGTTTGAAAAAGAGCTCCAAAAAAGATAACTACCCCTTTCCAAATATGGAGGACATTTTGCAGAGAGTGACTGGTTCATCTAGGATGTCTATGATTGATGGCTTCTATGGATACTATCAGATCTCTGTCTTACCTGAAGACAGAGAGAAGACAACCTTCACTACTCCTTGGGGCACATTCATGTATGCTAAAATTCCCTTTGGATTGATGAATGCAGGAGAAACCTTCTAGTGAGCCATGGACATTGCCTTTATTGGGGAGAAAGACAAATTTGTAGTCATCTATCTGGATGAAATTACAATATTCTTAAGGTCTAATAGAGAGCATTATCATCATCTGAAGAAAGCCTTCTTGAAGTGCAGAAGGTTTGGTCTCTCCCTCAATCCTAAGAAATCTTTGTTTTCTATGAAGGAGGGAAAATTATTGGGGCATTTTGTGTCAGCTGAAGGGGTGAGAATTGATAAAAGAAAAGTAGAGGCCATCCAAGCATGATATTTTCCTAGATATAAGAAAGAAGTTTAGTATTTCTTGAGTAAAATCAACTTTATGAGGAGGTTCATTTATAATTTTGCTAAGTTGGTTAAGCACATTACAACCATTCTTAAAAAAGGGAATGAAGTGAAGTGGATTGTTGAGTCCATAAATTATTTCGACCAAATCAAGAGGGATTCCACTGAAGCACCTGTGATCATAAGCCCTGACTATTCTAAGGAATTTTTATATTCTCTTTTGCCTCATCGGATACATTGGTTGTTGTTTTTCTACAGAAAAATGCAGAGGGGTTAGAGAAGCCTATTTCCTTTTTCAGCAGAGCATTGAGGGATGCAAAAATGAAGTATGATATCATTGAGAAGTAGGCATATGATTTGGTCAAAGACCTCAAGGCTTTCAAAATATATGTTCTGCATTAAAAAATTGTTGCATATGTCCCCTCAGCCTCAGTAAAAGAGATCTTGATACAGCCTACTATAGATGGGAAGAGAAGCAAATGGATTGCCAAAATTATGAAGTTTGACCTGGAAATAAATCCCACTAAGCTGGTGAAAGGCCAAGGTTTATCCAGGTTACTAGCTGAATCAAACTGCAAGGCTTCAGGGATTAATTTAATTAGCATAGACTCATAAACTCAACAAATTGATATTTTTGATAAAGACTCTCATGTCAGCCTTAACTTGGCAAAATTCATTTGGTATAAAGACATCATATATTTTGTGCAGAAGTTGCAACCTCCTGATGATTTGGACATGAACAAAGTAAGATCTTGAAACTCAAATCAATCAAATATTGTCTCATTGATCAGGTTTTGTACTGGAAGGATCCTCTTGGGGTTCTGTTAAGATGTCTAGACCCACAAGAGGCCTAAAGAACTATGATTTATTTTCATGATAGCTCGTGTGGGGGACATCATTTTTGGAGAACCATAGCTTATAAGATCCTCAGAGATGGGTATTTTTGGCCTAGCCGTTTTACTAATGTTTGTGCAAAGGTTAGAGCTTGTGTCAAGTGTCAAAATTTTGATGGAAAGAAGAAGCTCAAATCTTTTCCTTTGAAGCCTGTAATGGTTTCTGGAACTTTTCAATAGTGGGGTCTTAACTTCATTGGAGAGATCCACCCAGCCTCAAGTGGTCAGCATAGGTGGATTTTCACTTCCACTGATTATTTCACCAAATGTATAGAATCCATCCCTACAAGGAGTGCATCCTGCAAGATAATCATTAGCTTCCTTGAAGATATCATGTCCAGATTTGGTTGTCTAAGTAGGATTGTTACCTACAATGTTTCCTCCTTCAAAGTTGAATCATTAATTCATTTATGTGAGCAGTATGGGATTACATTAATCCATTCTACTCCCTACTACCCTCAGGGAAATGGTTTGTCAGAGTCCTCTAACAAAATCCTCATAAAGATAATTAGGAAATTGTTAGAAGACAACAAGAAATCCTAGGACTCAAAGTTGAAATTTTCATTATGGGCTGACAGAGTTATAACCAAAAGGTCACTTAGCATTTCCCCTTTTCATCTTGTGTATGGGGTTGAGGCTATTTTTCCTTCCTAGCTTTCCTTTCCTGTGGAAACATTCCTCTAGGACTACCAAGGAGAACCTGATGATATGGTCAGGAGGATACTGCAGCTAGTAGAAGTACAATAGACCAGGGAGCAACTTCTTGACAAAGCGCATGATCATTAACATAAAATAAAATGAGCCTTTGACAATAACACAAGCAAGGAATATTTTTAGCTGGGGGATCTGGTTCTCAAGTGGGATGCCCCCAAGCAAGACAAAGGAAAACATTAAGCAGGAAGCAGGGTCCATCTAAGAGTGGTTCCTGGAAACAAAAGAGGGGCTTTCCTAGATTGTAGATCGTGATTAGATCAATGGTTCGCATGTATTTGGCATGTCAAAATTGCCTGAGGATTAGTGGCTAGGTAGAAGCCCTAGAGTTGCAGATCAAGCACCATGCATTCTTCTCCATTGAATGATAACGTTTTACTTCGGGACTTCAGGAGTTTTTCCTTCTGTATTTTTTGCTTCCTCATTCTCATTTTCCTCCGAAGTAATTTCTCCCGAAGTCCACAAATCGATGTCTCATGTCCCCCTCAGATCAATGATCAGGGTTTGTTTCCAAGCTTCAGCATTATTTTCAGGCCACCATGTCACCCCTCCATGTATGAAATGTCATCATATTGACATCAGGTCACACCATCAACTACAAGAATTCATCCTCTGGGAGGTGTTCTTGTTTAAGCGCCAAAGGTAGTGCCCTCCCTAAAAAATCGTTTTAATGGATCCTAAATTTGGTGGATGGATAAGCTTTAGTGATGGTGCTAGATTTTGTAGGTGTGCCTAGATTTCAAATTGCAACCAAATCAATAGTCATGTTTCAATGCGGGGATGCAACATGCTCGAATAATACAATTCTTGAGTGGTCCCGCAATTGAAAACATGGTGTAGTGAAAGAGCTATGTGGAAGAAGGTGGTGGATTGCGAGCGTTGTGAATCCAAACTGCCTTTAATGGACCCGCAATCACATGCTCATATAGCATCAAATCCGACACCAGTGCATGGAAACCCCTAGGGATTAAGCCTCATCCCAATCCCAATGAAGGATCAGTTAATGAAAAAGGAGTGGTGGTTGAAACCTTGACTCACTCCATAAATAGAAGGTGTGGAGGGTATGGTCCTAGAGACAGAACTATCAACCCGAGGTACCATGGTGGATGAGTTTTCCTACAAGCCCATGTTGAGCTGATTTTACATCTAACAGGAGGATACACACACAGTATGACATATAAGGCACAAATGAAGGGATTTGAATGGAAAGGCCAGATCACACTCTGGGTAGTCATGAATTGATCTGAGTATAAATAGATCAATTCAAGTTTTTGTTAATGTCATCAACTAGTTGAGCCGAGCTCCCTACTGTGTAATTTTGATGCCAAAACTGTTCTCTGGTTATGTTTCAAATTTGAGACTTTCCCATTAATAGAAGTCAAATTGTTTCATCTCTTTGTTTAAAGTGTTTTGAAACACTCAGGCATGGAGGATCCAGTCAAGGGTTGTGGTTCTATTGTAATGTAGGTTTGGTTACAGTAGTGTTGTGACCAGTTTTAGTCAGCTTCCTTGTTACCTTATTTCCCCTTATGTTGAAAGGCTCGGACATGGAGGATCTAGTCGATTTGTTGTAGTTGTATGATAATGTAGGTTTGATTATTATGTTTTTGTGACATATTTCGGTGTCTGAAACTTGAGTTCAAGAGTGTTCTTGAGCCTGAGTTTTTCTTCACCAAGCTGCTTGAAAGCCAAATGCCCATAGTAGTCTTGTTCACCTCTCTCACTAAGTTTTCCTTATTCTCACACTTAAACTCAAATCAATTATTGAAGTTAATGAGCACCTTACTTCTCTGTGCATTGCTTGTCCAGTTTCTATGATTAAAATCATTCTTGTACTTATTTTTTTCCATTTGACCTCCACTCATAAAACCAACATCCACCAAAAATTATGATGGGTACTTGGTTTATCCTCTTGCAATTTGAGGGTGTCTCTCAATGCTAACACTACAGATGGATCGTTTGAAGTGAAACTTCCCTTGAACATGATGAGGCGCAACAAATGACTTGGAAGCATTGACTTGATGAGTACCAAGAATGTAATGTGACCTCAATAAGAGCACTCTTCGATTGGATGAAAAATTATGAGGACACATGGAATTGGTATGACTTGGAGACAAGTGGATTATCCAACTATAAGAAAAGACACAAATAGGTGTCATGTTCAAGGGAAACAATATCTTCCATAAAGGATTCCCAAAAAATGGACCCACTTCCTCCAATTTCTCCCCCATCTAGATAGATGAGTACCTCTTTTTAATTTAACAACCTCGAGGAGGGTAACACATGATCGATATAACTCACCTTCGGTAAGTTCCTCTTCCTTTATTTAATAGACTAGAAGCAGTAAGGGTTCGTTCCCATATGGGTCCTTCAATGTGTATTTTAGTGAGTCCAAAGAAGGAAAACTAGGTGCTTTTTTATGTTTAGAGAGTCTGAAAAGAACTTAAAGGCAACTCCATGGTTGTCATTTTTCGTGATTTTTAGTCTCTGAGGTCCGAAAAAGTATAAAATGATACGACAAAGAACTCTTCTAATCATTCTTGATTAGAGTGTTCCTTTTTTTGTAATTAGTCTCGTGAGGTTGAAAAAGAGATAAACTATCACTTGAAAGACGCCCTTTCAAACCTTTTAACGAGTGTGAAAGGGAGAAAGATCACTCGACAACATTTTCATGTTTAGAGAGTCTCAAAAGAGCTTAAATAAAATTACATGGGGTTCCCTTTTCGTATAACTTTTATGAGTCTGAAAAAGTGATAAAGTATATTGGGTCACGTTCTCATGTATTTACGATCATGAGAAAGAACAAAGACTAAGCTCAATAACTTATTCTCATGTATTTATGAGGATAATAAAGCACAAAGACTAAGCTCATTATAGAAAAATACTACTACGTCATGATGGGAATGACCTTTGAATGAGGATCACTCCTAGAAGCATGTCTCTCTAGAGGTAGTTTTCCCCCAACTTCTTTTGCAAAAGTTGACATTTTTGCTCCAACATGATGTCCAGAGGCTAGAGATCACCTATCCCCAAAGTGTCATTTCCTCTGGCGAATCTTCGTCTTTCCTATTTTAGGTTTCTGGTTACTAATGGAAACATTTTCACTAGGAGGAGGAGAAGAAGGTTCAAGTACTCGATCCAGAGTGAGAATTGATCGTAAAGGAGGGGGATATTTTTCATTTTTTAATGATATTTTCAAAGAGAGTGAACTATGCTCGTTAAGACCAGGTAATACCAAAGGATGAGATGAATCAAAGGATTGTCATACCTTATTGGAAATCATTTCTAAGGTGGAAACTGACACGGTAGGAGGAGTACGAAAAGGAAAAACCCCCATGAGCGAGGAATCCTTGAGAAGACCTACACCTACACTCTCAAAATTATTTTGTCCTAGAAAAGGTACATTATTTCTTGTGACATTGTTGAGATCTGGAGTTATATACTTAAGTTGGTCAACAATGATAATCTTTCCTTTATGGGGAAACCATAAGATATGAAACATTGAATATGTGATGGAAGTCATTGTATAGAACCAACTATGACCAAGTAACAAATTGTAATCCATGGGCGCGTTGACTACTTCGATATCAACCAAAATAGTCTTACCCTTCAAAGTCACAGTGAAAGTTTGCAAGAGTTTGTGAGGTTGGAAACCATGTCCATCAAATGATTTCAATGTGATAGGGGATAGGGTAAGTGTAATAGAACCAAGGGCTCTCCAACAAGGAAAAGACATGATTTATGTGGAGGCTCCCTCATCCAAAACAGTACGATGGATGTTCTTTCCACCAACCAAAACTTGAATTTGGAATGCTAAGTGGTGGGAGAACTTCTTCTTAAAATAATCCAGGTTAAATGTAATAAGGTTTGAATCCTCAGGATTCATGGCTCCAATGTATGAAAATAGGGTTCTACATTGATTTGGACAGTGATGTAGAAATTCGAGGGTTGACATAGTGCAAGGTGCTTGCGCTAAATATTCAATGATGTTATATTTTTGGGAAGCACGGGAATTTGGATTAAATGTCACTTTTTGAATTACACTCTTGGGTGGGTGCAATGTTGCATCATAAAATGGGTTCTCAATCTGAAGAGGATTGGAATATGGAGGATAAGTATAGTTAAAATTTTGGTCGACAACCTTCCCTTTATTCTTATCACCAAGAAGAGTGTCATAGGTATTTGCAAGAGTTATGACATTAACCGTATTAAACATGTAAACCTGAAAGGCACTTGTGGAAGCATCCCCATGGTGGGAATGACCCGGGTCGCCTCCTTGTGGAGGGCAGGGTTTTGTGCAACCAAATGTTGTTGTTGAACCAACTAGTAGGTACCCTTCATATATTTAGTGACAACCTCATGATGAGGGAAGACTTTCATGTAGTGATATTCCTCACAAATCATAAAAGGAGATTTAGGTTTACTTGTCGGTTGAGTATCAACAGACTTAGGATTATCCTGCTTCTTAGAAGGTTTCTCGGATTTGCCCTTTTTTTTCTTCTTACCTCCTGTTTGTTGAGATGAAGTGGATTGGACTACAATCACCTCAGAGGTTTCAGCAGGAGTGGAAGTAGTTTTGGTGTTTGGAATGGAACTGGATTTTGGAGTAGGTATTTACGGATCATTCAACGGACGAGGAGCATTAGGGTTGAGATTGTAAAGTGTGTTGGAATAGGAGTAAACCAATTAAAAATACTTCATATTGATGATAACCTACTCCTCAGTAACTACGTTTCCCATAGCAACATCACGGGTGATAGGAGGCAAGAGAGACTTTGTAAACCAATCCATGAGGAGTTGGTCTAGAATTGAAGATTTAATTAACTGTCTTCGTCGTCTCCACTCAAGAATATGATCATAGATGTAGGTGGAAGAGGATTTTTAGAGAGAGTTCAAAAGTTCTATACTGGTCTTGTACTATATCGGAAACTGAAAATGTGTCAGGAAAGCCATGGAAAGAGAGTTAAAGTCAACAAAAGAGTTACGTGACAGTTCAATGTACCATTTTTTTTCCACAACTGTAAGTGTTCTCTGAAAAATTATAAGACTAATGGAATCATCCATCAAAGAGTTGGAATAAAACCATAAGTGGAAAGTCATAACATTATTTTTAGGATATTCCCTAGGTTTTCTGTCAAATTTCAGAATTTTGGATGGTAATTTGGTAGGGATGGTGGACCAAAATGGGGCATGAAGAATTGGATCATTTGTTAAATGTGGGAGATCTGGAATATCTAACGTAGCCAAGAACGATAACTGTCAGTTAGTTTGTTGATACTGGTGATAACCATACTGCATGGAAACACCAGTAGGACTGTATCCAGGTTGTGGCTAGGTGACAAAACTAGATGGTCCTCCCATATACGGTGGTATTATGGGTTGTCCACCTATGTAAGGTGGTTTTCATGTTTGTCCACTCTTGTACTGTGATTCAATAGATGGACCTCCTACATATTATGGTTGACCTATTGTTCCCCCCATGTATGGTGTTGTAAGGGACTATTGTGTTTGAATCGTGGGGTTTACGAATTGATACGGATTAGTTCCTTATGGAGGAATGCCCACCTGATTGGGTTGAGTCCACAAAGGACTCGCAACTCCTAGATATGAATGTCCAAAATATAGACCAGTGGTAGTAGAAATAGAAGGACTTGTAGGAGTGGTTTTCCCCCATGCTTGTTGATGTTGCAACCATATAGGTTTCCCTCGAGTAAAATGTTTCCTTGCAACTAAATGTTTCCCCCCGGCTAAAGGTTGGCCTCCCATTGAATATTGACCTCCAATGTAGGGAGTACAAATTTTTTATGTGTGAGATAGATGTTGAGTATCTTTGTAACCTTGGTTGTGTGAATGAATTTACTATTAGCCATTCGACCAATGGGACAACCAAGTAAATCACTTGTCGTGTGCAAGTGTGGAAAAAATGAAGTAGGAATATTACCTGACACATGTGCAAGAGGAGATGAATGTTCATTTGGTTGAGTCAGGGTCACTTGGGTCATTGTTTTTCTAGTAAAGAATAAGAACCAACAGTATCAACTATGGGAGTTGTGGAAAAAGATGAATTCCCAAGTCCTTCAGGAAAACACAAAATCGGTGGGTTCATGCCAAAGGATGGTGTAGTGGTTGAACTAGGCAGTAAATAGTAAGAATAAAATAAATCAACGTGTCTCATGGATGGTGGGTCAAAGAGTGGTTGGAAAAGTGGATCAGTAAATGGAGGATTCACAAAATATTCCAAGATTTCTATGAAGGATGGGACCGGTTCTTCAACGTAATGGAAAATTCCAAGAGCGATACTCCCAAATTCAGAAGTTTGATCTATGATCACTGCTTTGTAAGAAAGATTACGTTGTGGTTCCCGAGTGTCAAGTTCCATACCTTGTATACTTTGAAAATTATGATCCTAAGGCCGACTATGGAAAACAAAGAAACACACTCCTATGAAAACTAAAATCAATCAACCAAGAAACAACATATTTAAAGATTTTTTGAAGAAGGGATATCAATCTGCTAGCGAAAAAGTGAGAAGTAGTTACCTCGACCTCCACATAACAACCCTTCTCAGTGCAAGAAATCCTCACTTTCATGGGATCACCCTCCAAGGGTATTGATAGTTTGATACAACGTCTACCCTAGGTATTGTCGGAATCCGCCCATAGTCACCTCTGTAGGTACCTAGGAAAGGCCACTAAGGTTACCAACTCGTAGTCAGCCTCTGGAGGGGTATAGTCGACATTCGGATTTGAACATATGGGAAGGATATAAAAGTCCAAAGCTCTTCAAGAGAACTAAATACAAGTATACCAGTAGGACTCTAGAGGACCCTGAACGGATTTAGAGTTCACGAAGCATAGAGACCAAATGAAACCAGTGGTTTCTTAAGAACAACCCCCAATATACGATATTTCTTCTATGATTAGTTAATATTTGGAGGGGTAATCTCCACTTCTCTCTCATACATGACCTTTTGTTTATCCCCTATGTGATAATGGGTTCCCAACTATGCTTATACAAAATTTGAATTTATACGCTCTTTAGTGTTCTACAGTCTCTTTAGTAGTCTTGGAAAATTTACTCACTTGACTTAGTCCAAAGACACTAATCCTAAGTTATTGTTGGTGTAATAAAAACAAAAAATATTCTAGTTTATTTTATTAGTGCATGGTTGATTTTAATGGATTTTAACTCAAAGGTTTCATGGAGATGAAATTGATGATGTGTAAGAGACTCAACTCCAAACGAATGCAAAATAATTATATGTAGTTCTTTCTTTCGATGAATTCTACATATGGGAAGGAGAAGATTTATATTCTTCTTAATACAAGCAAGCAATCAAAACAATACGACTTTCAATTTTTGGGATCAATATGATGCCAAAATACCAAGCATACATTTTTGAAAACCAAAATGCACATGTAAAACTACCTCCTTTTCCAAAACATAAACCAAAGAAAACTTCCTAATGAATGCAAAATTTCTTCATTTGATTAACTATGCAAGTAGATATGAAAACTTTTATCTTCTTAACTATTAGATGAAACAAATCTAAGTTTGATACAAACAACTATGAGGAAAAAATAAATCAAACAAGCTACACTCAAAGTGACGAGAACTGAAAGAAAACAAGTAGGAGATAACAATGTTCAATCAAGAACTCAATGATGCAAAAGAGAAACAAGACAAACACTCATGAATATCCTCAAATGATGAGCAACAAGAAGCAAAAATCAAGCTAAGTTGTCATAAGAGTCCTAATCATCCAAAAAAGTGAGATGTTTCAAATGAAGGCAAGAAGGCTCAATACCAAACAACCTTTGCAAACCTTAGTGGATGAACAGTCAGGAAATATAAAAGCTTTACGATATGAAGATCAAATAAACTCAAAATGAAAAAATAACCAAGGGATCATGTTAACCATGTTGGAGAAATTTCTATTTTCGACACACTAGTTCAGTGGGAGTTAACTGACTAGTTCTATTTTGACATTCTATTTTTACCATCACTATTATGCATGCATGCATTCCTAAGGAAAGTTAACTTCTTGATTGTTTTTCTTAATTATGGAATTATTTTCCTTATATATGAGTGTATTCCACTCATTCATTGTATCATATTGATCATGATCTATGTATCAATCGTCAACTCATTGGAGTAATGTGAATATATTTTCTCATTCTTCCATATTGAATCTCTCTTCCTTTATTGATAATATTTTTTTGTACTTGCTTTAGCTAGATCTCCTATGCAGGTTTCCATGAAACATTGACATGGTATCAGAGCTATGTTGCTTGGAGCAAGCCAGACGAGCCAAAGAATAAGGAAAATCGGAGTTTCGGCGAGCTAAATCCATGGTCGTAAATTTCAAAAGTTATTCCTCCCAAAATATTATGTTTTTTAGGAAACGGCCTACCATGAAAGTAAATTAGCCCATTTTTGAAGTGGGTTTTCAACCGTTTGGAGAGATTATTTACCGTTTTCTTAGAAAGTGAGACGCAAGTTAGCCTCCTGAAACTGATACGAATCCATGGTCGTACCTTTCCACATTGATTGCTCCCAAAATATTACTTTTTGGAGGAAACGAATTACAAGGAAAGTAAATCAACCCATTTTGAAAGTGGGTTTTCAACCGTTTGGCGAGATTCCTCACCGTTTGCTCAGAAAGGGTTCTTGGAATCAGTCGAAGAGACGGATATGACAACTATTATACAGCCAAACATGGTGGTAATCCTCACACCATACAATTATTTTGATTGGAAGCCCAAGACATAATTCTAACTCAGAAGGAAAGGATTGTATAATTTGACGATGGCGACAAAAACATAACCTACATCAACAATTCAGAAGATGAGATGGGCGAACCGTAAGGATGAGGCCAAAAGACTACTTTTTGAGTTAATCTCCACTGATTTGTGGTTTCATGTTGTTGCATGGAAGACTCCAAATGAGATTTGAAGCACCTTGGAAGAACACTTTGGAAAGCAGGATGAGATGCGAGGTCATATGCTTGAGGTAGAGTTGAATACCTTAGACCCTAAAAGTTTTGATAATATACAAGATTTTGTAACTAAATTTAAATCTTTGTTATTAAACTTGGGTGAATGTGGTATAAATAAGTCTACACAAGAGAAACAACTTAGTCTAACAATCTTGACCAAGCTAGGAACAAAATCCGTTGTATATGTCTCCAATTTCCATTCTGGCATATGTCTTTTTGGAACAAATCAGAAAATGCCTATGTTGGCTCAGTTCATTGAGTCTCTTACACAAGAGTAGACAAAATTCATACATATGGGCATCATGAAATATCCCAAAGTACATGCACTCACCATGTAGGATGGAAAAGGGTCATTCAAACAGAATAGGAAGGAGGGATATTCCAAATCCTTTAATAATTCTTCACGTTCCAACGACTCTTCAGATTCCAAGAAGAAGAATAAGGGAAAGTAGTGCACTTACTGCAATAAACTGAATCATGAAGATTCCACATGCATGAAGAAATGGATCGATCTTATGGCACATGCACTTTAGCATGACAACCTTGGAAACTTCATTCTAGAGGGAGTCAAGAAGTAGAAGGAAGATGATCCTACTCCTAAGAAAGGTAATCATCATGCTCTTGTTGCAATTAATTCCTCATCTGATTCATGGAATATAGATTCTGGTGCAACCCATCATATGGAAGTGAAAGAGGAAGTTTTCTCTATTGGACACACCTACCACACTTAGAGGGGGGGGTGAATGAGTGTGGGGCTCTTTTTCCCAAAACTTTCCTCTTTCACAAAAACTCATCAATTAGCATTCAACATTTATTCATTACCCATTGTTGTCATTTATAACCAGTTAGATGTGAGCACACATCAGCAACATATATCAGCAATATATCATCAACAAGTCATCACCATAATGAGCACAAAGAACATAAGATGTATGTACAATTTTATTTTTATTACAAACTACAATCCTTGGGGTTTATCAGCAACAACTAAATAGAGTACAACTCTACAAGAGCACCAAATCTATA
The DNA here is from genome assembly GCA_010110895.2 of Picea sitchensis. Lineage (NCBI taxonomy): Eukaryota > Viridiplantae > Streptophyta > Pinopsida > Pinales > Pinaceae > Picea > Picea sitchensis. Next base: position 275 of record SNQJ01S0092580.1, on the reverse strand, counting down.
TGCAAGACTCAACTTACATTCTCAACACCAACTAAGATGAAGCAACAATCCTCAACAGATATCAATCTGTACCATAAACAAGAGCATCAACCATGCACCAACCTGTGGCAAACAACCTGTAATCAACCTGTACCATAAAAAAGTGCATCCAAACATGTACCAAGTATATACCAATCATGTGTCAACTAATCATCAACAATTACTCATCAATATGTACCAACATCATCAACTATACACCTCATGTATGTGCCAACTCATCAACTGCTTGTCTCAAC
>SNQJ01S0092579.1:16114-43136 GCA_010110895.2 Picea sitchensis | reverse complement strand
GCTTTTTGGAGTTGTTTCTTGCTCTCTTGTTTTGGAGCTTGATCCCTTTTCTGTCTGATTGTATCTAAGTCTGGACTTGTCAAGATGAGATTTTTGACTGCTGATAATGTCATCCAGAACTTTTGAGCTATTCTGCATATTTTTCTTCTGAATATCCTTTCTTAGTGTGACAATCTCTGCTTCCATGTTTCCAATGATCCTGTCCTTTCCTTCTAGTTGTTCTTTGAGTGCTTCTTCAATTCTTTTATTTTCTTCTATTTGAACCTTCAATTTTGTGATAATTTGTTCTAGTTCTTGAGTGTCTTTTTTTTAATCTAGTTCTTCTTGTAGTTTCTTGTTTTTCTTCTTTTCTCTTCTGATAACTTCTATTGCACTCATTAATTCTTCTCGGAAGTCAACTTCTGCCTCTTCAATTTCTTCTTCATATGCTTCTTCATATTCTTCTTCAGAGTCTTCTTTATCAGAGTCTTCTACTGCCATGAATAGAACTCTCCTTGTTTCACTGCCACTGACTTCATCTTCATTTGATGATGAGATGTCTTCTTTGTTGCAAAAGCTTTTCTTGAAAACTTTCTTTGTAGTTCTTTTACCTTTATATGTTTGTCTGCCTTTTGAGTAACCTTCATCATTTCTCTGTTTCTTATGAGTACATTTGTTAGAAAAATGACCAATACCATCACAATTAAAACAAATTAAAAATTCTTACCTCTATACCTACCATTGGTTCCCTTGTTCAGTCTTTTGACGAAGTTGGACACTTCTTCATCATCTTCCGAGACATCATTGTTGTTGCTATATTCTTCTTGTTCCTTTTTCTTTTTCTTTGATCTTTTGGATGCTTTGAAGGCTAGTTCTTTTACATCTGGATTTTCCTGTTCAGTTCTCATCTCATATGTTGTGAAGATTCCATGCAGTTCGTCCATGCTTATTGAGTTTAGATCTGATCTTTCTTCTAGTGTTGATATCTTTAGAAAATGACCAATACCATCACAATTAAAACAAATTAAAAATTCTTACCTCTATACCTACCATTGGTTCCCTTTGTTCAGTCTTTGACTTAAGTTGGACACTCTTCATCATCTTCCTAGACATCATTGTTGTTGCTATATTCTTCTTGTTCCTTTTCTTTTTTCTTTGATCTTTGGATGATTTGAAGGATGCTCCTTTTACATCTAGATTTTCCCTGCTCTCAGCCTCATCTCATATGTTGTGAAGATTCCATGCAGCTCTCGGCCCATGCTTATTGAGTTTAGATCCGATCTTTCTTCTAGTGTTGATATCTTAGGGTTGGAATTCATAGTAAGAGATCTTAGTACCTTGAACAATTATGTGATTCTTCGATTTATTCTCCAATCCTAAGGATTGCATTCAATCGCTTCATCGACTCGTATAGCGGTTGTGATATTCATCTCCTTCATTTTTGGCTTTGTTTGAACTGGCCTCTAGAAGTTTGAAGCTTTGTTTCCTTTACTTTGAATCTCCCTTCATAAATATTTTAAAGCTTGTCCCAAATCTCTTTTAGTAGATTTTACAATGTGCAAATTTGGTGAATATCGTATCACTCAAGACCATTCAAAAGTGAATTTCTTTTTGCATTGGAATTATTCTCACCGAAGTTTCAATTACTTTGTCATGTGTTGGTGGAACAATCGGTGTTGTAATCCATCTACAATTGATTGCCAAACTTGAAATCATTGTGCCCTTCCAGAGTATATGTTTTCATCCTCATGCTCCAAAAAAGCATACTTTGTCCATCAAATCATATTCCGTATTTTATATGAGTTGGTACTCCATGATCTACCTTACAATTGTTAAACTAATTTCTCTCAAGGAACCTGCCCGGATACCAATTGTTGGAATACTCAGAGGGGTGAACTGCATTAGCTGCATCTATAATCATTTTTTCAAAATTATATCAATGTAGAATTATTATCCAATAATGAGCAGAATAAATAAACAATCACACACATACATAGTACACCAATGTTTTAATGGAAACCCAGACGGAGAAAACCACCTTTAATTTTTTTTCTTATATGTATTGAAGAATTACATTCATTGAAGTAATTCAACTTCTTTTTGTTTTCTCCAAATACAACCTGCTGAGGCTCCAACTCTAGTTTTCACAAGTTACAACTCGAGGGAAGCTCGAACTCCCCAATACTCTGGCTACAAACCCTGTAAGGGAGGGCTACAACCCCCCATGCAAAGTTCTCTGAAGCAACCACTGCCCTTGCCTCGGGTTCTCACACCCCTCAAGGAAGAACATGAACCCACTAATGACCAATGGCATCACAAACTCCCTGTAATAGCCACCTGTCCGCATCAACCCTCAGAATCAACCTCGGTATTCATAAACAAGTGCATCAACTATGTAATTCAACCTATACCAAACAACCTATAATCAAACTCAGGCCTATAAATTGTTGGTTGTGGAACCCGATTATCTTCTCTTTTTGATTCGTAGGGTCCTTGCTTTCACTGCTTAAACCCCATGAAGTATTTACACCCTAAGTATGTACACTCTTCCATCGCTGGGAGTGCAGAGGGGGTACCTCCAAGGGTCCTGGGGTCCATCCCCCGGCCGGGTCTCTGGGCAAGTGGCCTCAGCCGGGTTCGGGGCGGCCCCCGATAGTCTGTGGCTTAAGCCCCCCAAGAAAAAAATTGCCTTATAAAAGTATATTGTATTCTCATTGTAAACTGGACCGCTCATTATAAGGTCATAGATCTAATCTAAAGATTATGTTAGGGTTTTTGCCCTAGAAGTCAACCCTTTTTTATGAGGGAAATGTATTAACGGCTTATGGATGAGTAAAGTATCATTGTATTCTCGAGAGAGGAGACCGGGGTGGAGAGAAAGAAGAGGAAGTTACAACGAAGTTTGTTGTGGTTGTATCCCCTTCATTTGTCGGATACAATAAAGGAAGGACTGCAATTTCTTTTCCTGTGGACGAAATTCACACTGGTGAACCACGTGAATTGCGGTTCTCTTGTATTGTGTCTTCAGGTTTTGTTTCCGTGATTGTTTGTTTTATGCAGGGACTCAAGGGTCCCTGCTTTTTCTAATACATAAACAAGTGCATCCAACCATAAAATTGGGTATGCATCAATCATAAAATGTTCACTACTAACTATGTCCTACCAATATGTACCAACATCATCAACTATACACCCTATGTATGTGTAAACTCACTAATCCATTTGTTCCACGTACCAAACATGTACCTCAACCAAAAATCCCTCATCACTTATCATCCAAATCTGATTTGTAGTTCTCAGAATATACCCTGTGTATATGATCACATTCCTACAAACCTTCATTAACTTTAACAACAAGATACTAGCATTTTCATCAAACTTTTCTTTAGTCTCACATGCCTAGTTTTGGATTAGTCAACAACCAAAATGAACACCCTTTGAACTGTAATGTATAAATATAAGGAAACTGATACAATGTTCTTTAGTGTATTTTTTTCAATCCCTGTAGGTTTCACTACTTGGAACCCTCAAAAAATGAGTTATATAGAAAAATGGTATACATTTCTAAATTCTTGCTTATTCGAGAGTTTACCCTAGAGCGGGCCCCAGACGAAATATTCATTGAATTGATATGAAACTGTTAAAAAGAATACTAAATAATATACCCTCTAACCAACACATTTTGTCTCACTGAATTTGATCTGTTATGAAGAAGTTATGACATTTTTAATTGAAACACCTATTTTAGACTAATTTCAGAACTAGCCACAAACTCCTATTTGTACTGCTGAGTGTAACTCCAAAACTACAACGACTCACAAGATGAATTTTCTACCAATGTATACATGGGTATGTTTTTCTCAATGGCATAAAAAATTTCACGGTTTGAATCATTATATAAAAAAAAATATAGCTAAAATGGTGAGGATGACCAGAAATAATAAATCATTCCTTAGAAAGGTTCATCAAAAGAATTTATCCTTCCCTTTATTTCGCCCTCTTTCTCTTCAATTCCTCCTCTCATAAATTCAAATTAGATATCCCTTGGTTACCCCATACACCTATAGATATTCAATTATGCTCAAGTGTGTGATTGCACCATAGAGCTCATCTTATTTATACTTCTAAAGTAGCCTCCTTTAAAACATCTTCTAGGTCACTCTTGTTCTCTCCTTTCCTTATTTTAGGGTTAACCCACTTCTAATTCTCCATTAAATTTATTATTGAAATAATTTCTATTTTTGTATTCACTTTGAATTATAATACACTCATCACTTCACTTTATTATTTACCTTTTAAAATCTCTTAAACCACTTTGGCTACTTTGACCTTTTGAGGTTTTTAGATGACATATGAGGGTCCTCCAACTTCGCGGAGGCTACAACCTCAAACCGAGGATTTATGTGACATTCCACACACCAATAGAAATGGAAATTTGAGATAACATCCATCTAGAATATTATTACCTTCAAATATAGAAAAATCATACCAAGTTATTCATCAAACAAACTTGGGTCCATTTACCAAACCCTCGGGTTCTCCAACTTCACATGGTCATAACTCTCTAACCGTGAGGTGAGTTTTTTAGACATTCTACATACCACCTAAAATGGCATGAAAAACACCATCCATCTAGGGATAGTTTCCCGACAAATTCATTGTCCCCATCTCATTATTCCACAATTAATCATGGGTTCTCTTACTTCAAGAAAAGTGTCTCTTTCCAGTGAGGTAGGTTTTCAAACAGAAGTAGTAACCACTTCTTTTGGAGTTCTGGATCCATATTTACTTCTATCAACCATGAAAAACAATAATGAGTCATATTTACATCAAACGTTCAGTCCAATACTCCAAACCTTGTGCTACTCTGGCTTTCTTTTAAGGGTTGGACATCACCTACAACTAACCTTAATCAACAATTGTAAGGGAAGATCACCTTATATGGTAACAGTTCCAGATCCGATAATCCCTCTTGATCAAAGGTAGATTTAGATTCATTGATAGATAGACCATATGACAAACATAAACGTTTCAATACCTTATCGATTTCCCACCATTCCAGCATATTTGCGTTAGTCATAATGACCACATTCTTCATGTAGAAATGAACTTTAAAGGTAATATTTAATACCACATCTAATATAAGCTAAGTAACACATTACTTCAATGGATAAAATTTAATGCTTATACAAAACAACAAAGACATGTCATGTACTATTTTCATATGTGTTAAATTTATGAATGACTTGGACATTTTCTTATACTATTATCCACATAATTTTGTATTTCATTTTTTAGTGTATAAAGCTACCGCACGTAGAAAAGTTGTTTATATAAATTTGTAACACCATGGGGGTGGTACAACTATAGTTGTTAGGGGGTGGTCCAACAATCATGCGACTTTGGATTTATGTCCACAAAATTAAAAGTACTTTTAAATATTTTACCATAAGCAATAGAAAGAAAAAGAAAAATATTTTGATTTCTGGAATTTTTCAATGCACTTTACTTACCACACAACACATAAATAAAATGAGAAACCAGCATGTCTCCAATCAGGAAGGGGAAGGGAATCAATAGAATGGGTATATGAAGTGCGTTGGAAAAGAACTACATTGTGTTGCATTGTTATTACTCACCTTACTTAAAGGAATGGAATTGTACTTACACTATGTTACCAATTTATCAATATTATTACAAGATTTATCTCAACCTTATCCTAATAAGGATTCACATAAATCTAAAAAAATGGCATCCACATTAAATTAAAATGTACATTAAACACGCTGTTACAAAGAGTTTTGACCGATATATCAACATATAATAATAATAATAAAATGCCAATTAAAGTGAGAAGACCACGGCTTTTAGAACGCTGTCAATGCCACCAACTTGACTCAATTCAATGGCAAGATAAAGAAAATAGTTCAATCCGAGAAAAGAGTTCAATCCGATAAAGCCGAAGCATGTTTTTCAGATTTTGCCAAATTTTAAATTAAATAAATTTATTACAATTTTAATTAAAAAATCAACATAGAAAATAAAATTAAGCTCATTATATTGCTTGTGATGTAAAATTTGTTGCAGTTAACATAATAATAGCGATGATGCTAAAGATTCGAATGTCCTACAATCGAGAAATGAAATAAAAAAATATTCGTTGAGATTGTACTATTATTAAATGGTAGCATTGCCAAACGTGGTGCATTGGGAAATGAAATATAAAAACATTTGTTGAGATTGTAAGATTAATAAATGTTATCATTGCCAATTCTTAGAGATAATCTAAGAGCTACCTCCATGAACTTTATCCATTCACAATCACAAGCCTTTACATTTCCGGGGCTTAACAAAATAAACACAACTTGCTCTACCTATGAGCTCAAACCTACTTCAATGACCATGAGAATTTTTGATATTTCCATTAACCAGAGTTACTTAACATATATTCTTTATAAACTTACTCTATTTTATGTTTCAAGATTTGCTTGTAACTAATAAACAACAAAATCTTTGAAAAATCCATTCTACAATCCAAACTTTTAAAGGAGCTCTAACAATTCAACCAAACCTTGAGTAGATGCTAGTCACTAGTTTTCTTTGGAACATGGAAATAACATACTAAATGTCTCGAATGGGAGAAATATTACTAAAAAACTCGATATTTAACTTAAAAGTGTTTTTTGTGAAAAGAAATGACAAATTCTATAGACAATGAGTAAATGGAAATATGAACAACTTCTAGAAAATGCATAGTGTATATGTTGCAAAAAAATATATCTAAGATCATAATTTGCTTCCTCAATAATCACTTTCTCCAAGTATAGTATTGGAGAACAATACATGTTCCAAACTTACATATGAATCCTCATGTGTGACTTAAAAGGGAAGTGAGAGATTCCACATGACATAGAAATCACTACAATATATAGGGATAATATTGAGGGATAGTTACATTTATGATTTGAATATTGAAGGTTGGTAAAATAATTGAATTTGATGTGTAAATTACTCTCAATTGATTTCAAATAGTTATGGATTGGGTTGATAGCATATGTAGAAATATGGTCAAAACCAAGTTTAAGGAGCTTTTTAGTTATGTATGATGGATCTACTATGTTTATGAAAAGACATATGACTTCTCTCACGTACAAGAAAGATATTATGATTTATGGCTCTTTGATAATAAGAAGGAAAATTATTCTAAAATATTGTGAAAACCCACATGAAATTTAGCACTTGTTATTTGTAAAGATAAAGTGTGTCTCAACAACCAAAAGGAAAAGCCAATTTGACCAATTCCCATATACTTGTCATGAAAATATCTATAGCCAGGAGAAAGTAAATATTTTTCCACCTAATATTTTTTCCAATAGTGTCGTAAAAATATGTTCAACATACATAAAATAAATACATTTCCAATTGAATTCTCAAATAACAAATGTACAAAACTTATACATGCTTACAAATAATGTTGAAAACATGAGATAATGTCTTGGAATGTAAAATTTATGAGAAAAAAGTTCAACCAAACTTTCATGCATGAAATAACATAGTAAACAAATAATATAAATCCATGATATAGTTGTGCTAATTTATACTAGTGGCTCTAAATAATATAATGAAACAAATTCTTCAAATGATACAAGGGAAACAATTTTTGAATGTCTATATAAGGAAGCAATTTAGAATATCAAGGTTTTGAAGCTCTTGTAGTCAAGCACTCATGACCTATAATGAGTATAAAATATGAGAGATTAACTATTTCACCCATGATCTTTAATGACTATAAAATATAAGAGATTAACTATTCCAAGTTTTTGAGAAACCATTAACAAATTTTGTTGATCCATTATCACCAATTCTCATAACATAAAATATCCATAAATACTTTAAAAAACATAACATTAAAAATATTCCTAAATACCATAAAAACACAATATTGAAATTATTGAAAAAAATACCAAAACATGAAATAATGTCTCAAAAATTCACAAATCTATATAAATTAAGTTCTCAGAAATTTAAATAATAAACACTAAAATATATTAAACCCTCATCAGTTTCAAAATATGAACTTGTAGATATAATCTTGTTGACGGGCTTAAATTGACCGGCCCCAATAACCAGAGAGTGGAACCTGCTCTGTTGTCTAATAACCCAAGCCGCTTGGAATAAACCACCCTGACGGTTTTAGCTAGCTCTTTTCGCTAGACGATCTAAGGTCCTAAGAAACCAAAGAGGCAAACTACACTAAACTAACTAATCTAACTAAAACTAACTAAAACTAAATAAAACTAACTAACTAAAACTAAATACAACAAACTAAACTAATTAACAATAAAACAAACTAATAATTCAATCTAATTAAACTAACTACTAACTAATCTACTATTTCCATATATACAAACTACTAACTAATATTACTATCCGAGATATAACCTATTTACAAAATATACAATATTCAATAATCAAAGCATATAAATAAAACCCTGAAACTCATTTGCACCGCCTCTAAGACAAAGAGTTGTATTTCTTTTTGGTTTTGATTTTTCATAAATAAGAAATAAAACTTTAACAAATTAAACAATCTAATATACTAACTAACTAAAATACTAACAAATATAATAAACAAAAAATGACAACTGACTTGGAAATGCTCCCAATTTGTCCTATGTGTGATGACTTCAAAGCTGGTCAGACGAAGGAAACTCGCACCTGGATGATCCGTGAAGCTTCAAACGATATAGGTTGTGACCGCCTTTTGAGTTGTTTATTAGACAAACAAGACATAAAAAATCATAACAATTATCAGGATTTATAAATCGCATTGGAAAGGGAAACCCTCATATGCAAAAAACTTATACTAATAATTCAACTTCATGAAGAAGAGAAATCCGCCATTCACAAACCTAACTGCTAATTGCTATGTTTTTATGTGCTTGGAAGAAATCAGATATGATTATATATTAATTGAATTATATCATTTTGCAAAAAGACTAAGATAGCTAAAGTAGTCATTAACCAAATGCAAATAGATACACATAAAAATAAAACAAAATATTGATATTCTCAGAAGTTAAAGTCGAAAGCGTAATATCATCAAATTCCTCGCCCGCCACCAGATTAAAATTCCATATCCTTGTTCTCCCAACGAATGAGGATGATATTATTACAAAATAATAGGTACTTATAAGTCTTTCCACAGGATAAAACCTCCCCGTGGAAGTTTCATCAAATTGTTTACATATTCTGGGAAGATATTCCCAAAAATCAACTAAACTAGGAAAACTAAATAAAACCAAAATATTTCAAATATCCTCCAAACTATTCATCCAATCCAATGTAATTTTGAATTCATCTGCAATGGACCAAGAATAAAAAGTTAGAGAGATATTTTATGAAATAATAAAAATCTGATTCCACAAACTAGCTGGTTTAATCATCCGATTTTGTAGCTGGGGTCTAAAATAATATACAAAATCGAATTCAAATCAAATCAAATCTTTAAAAGAATTAAATCCAATTATCTTCCAATGATTACTTGAAAACGAAGTCTCTTAAGATTCAATGATTTTATCATTCAACATTAAACAAGATCAAAAAGTGATTGAATCGTAAATGCCGATAGGAATACTATGTCTTCTCAGCACATAATTGGTCTTCTTTCATAATCAAACAGTAACAAGCCTGTTTCATATCCAATTGAAATTGATAATGAATCATATCGCGATGTGATATGATCTAATCTAACACAACCATTTTCCACTTGTTATAGTTATAACGATATAGAAAAAGATTCATATCGCTAAATCGAATACACAGATAGAAAGACCTGCTTCGATTATGGGTAAATGAAATCATACACAACAAAGATCAACCAAACCAAATTTTTGATAGATTTCATCGCTGATCCCTTTGCAAAGTCAACAGACAGATCGCATTAATCATGGATCACAAACCATAATAGAATCTATCGTAAGTTATAATTGCAACCCAAGTGTTGCAATTTGATTGCATTGAACGAAATCATTAATTTCAAACGCATCATGACCGAGTTTAATATAGAAATAAATCGTGAATTGGGATATAGACAATCTCGCTCTACAAATCAAATTCAAAACAAAGTATCCATTGTAATTACAAATCCAATCGATAACATGGTCGAGCTAATAATAAACCAATGCGAATTAACCGGATGGGTTTTTAGCATAGTCGTTAAGCAACAAAATCCATTTCATGATTTTAATGTTGTTTGTACGTAGTCATATTGGAAAATGATCCTCAATTGTATTCCCTGCTGTTGCCTGAAAGTCATATGGGACATAAAAGCGTAATGTAGCTTAACCTCATCAAAATCGCTGCTAATCATAGTGCACGCATTATAATGAAATTGAACTGAAATGTGATCATTTTCTAAATTGAATACGAGGAACAATTCATGTCTAGAATAGGTACAAAAAAAATTCGATTGACAGCAGAGCATCCATTTTAAATCAATCAAACAAATAAACTTACCAATCGAATCGATGAAAACCTAATGGAAGCTAAACTGGGAAAAACGAAGTTCCATTTAGTCAAAACAGAGCTATATATAGAATGCATGCAATGTAACCGAGCCATTCAAATGAATTGAACAGAGTTGTTTAAAACCGAAATCAAACCGTTATATAAACCTAGATTTCATTTACAAAACAAACGATATCAAATATACCAGGTGGATGACGAGTTACTCAATTATGCCATCTTAGAATTCACCACAGCCGTGTTCGATTCCACATTTTTAAACAAGATGGAGCTTATCATCTTTTGTTTCTTATCTCACGCTTATAACTGGCTCCTCCTCGACCGGTCGTATCGCAACTGCTCTAGTGGACTCAATTCTTGACTGGAGAATCATAACATCAAGGTAATATCACTCTAACCGTGAACTGCATTGATCACAGCGTGACACTATAGGTTTAGACAGATCAGGAGAGGATTTAGGCAAATGAACGAGGGTTTCACAAGGCAACTTAAAGCCTGGGTAGTTAGGGTCATCCTTAGGTATAGTAGGTTTGATTACGTGTCATAATGAGGGTTCTGCAAGACACAAACTCCTAGAATAGGGGTATTCGTTAGCCAAGAAACGCTCTACTTCCAAGTCGGAGTCCCCACTCAACACGATAGGGTTAAGCTCGATAGGGGGTTTTGGATTATTCCTTGCCATTCGCGAAATCAAACGGGCATTCTTCTTCCCTTTGCGTTATGTGAGGTTGGCTTTGGGCTCTTTGCTCACGTGCTTTACGCCTCATCGCTCTTAGTCATAGTGTGGGTAAGTCGAGCAGGAGGGTCGAACAGGTTTAGGTAGAAGGGACCTAGTAGGGCACCGGTAAGCCAACTTTGACTCACCCACTACAAGTTTTCAACCTCATGGAGGGTTCGAATCCTCAAACCATTCAGAAAGTAAATGAAATTGTTCCAACAATCTTTGTGCAAAGTAAAATGATAGACAACAATAAGCTTTACCAACACCCTATAATGAAAGAGGCTACTATCACCTTGGTTTCTTTTTTACTTCTTCGACATTTTAAACAAGCTTCTATGGCTAGGGCATATTGAGTTGATAACCCATAAAACCATAAGCAAGCTGTACGGGTGGTGTAGGAACACAAACCCATATCTAATTCCCCGCCGTGCGATACAAACCGCTTGATTATCATTAACAAACCGCGGCCAACGCTATTTAAGCATGGTCACGGGCATACCTCTATCAATGTGAGGTGATTTTGCATGACCGGAAGAGCAGCTGTCCATGGGACCTCTTCAACTTTCAGTAAATTTTTGGACCATCGCTTGTCCGCTGGCAAAGTAAAACCCATAGCAAGCATCGATGAACGCCCATCAATTTCCAATTGTATTATCGGCTTCATCTTTAGCCCGACAAACACCATCGGTCATGGCAAACTCCGTCAAACCACGCGTAGGTTAAATCCATCAAACGCTCCATGAAGGTGTTTACCCATCTGCCCCGGCCAAATCTTGGCTGGCATTATCAAACATCAACAGGGAATGTTTTCCATTGGGTTCAACTCGCACGACTGGTTCCATGAGTTGAATGCATGGTAAGGAAAGGATTTGAATTCATCAACACACAATAAAAGAGCTATCCGAACCAACAGCAATAAATCGAGCCCAAAAAGGGGTAAGCATTAACGAAAGCATGCGAAGGCGGTGGAGTCTTCCATGAAAAATATTCATTACCCAAGCACAACCGCCAAATTTCATAGCTGTTCAAACAATCATATCATTTGGCTAACCAAAGAATCAATGGTTAGTGTTATGCCAACACGCCAAATCAACTTCTCGGTGCATAGTTTTAAAACCACCGACATTCAACTGAAACTTAACATCAAATGTTAGCCATGCCATTGTATAAACTTTTAACCAATGTGCCGATTCATATGCATATAGTTGACAAGCCACAAATTATGAAAGGATTAACATAAGGATTATATTATATATGTATAAACATTTAATCAAAAAACCCCTATGCATTTTCATAATGATCAGGCAAGTCACATAAAGTGCAAATCCAAATGCTAAATGTCTTACAAACTCAATAAAAATCAAGTTATGCAATCAATATAAAAATGTCCAATGAGCACAATTTGAAAGTCTTTTCAACCACATATGATAACAAAAGGTAAGTGTAGTAGGCATATCGATAAAAGATCATGACAGTTGAAATAGGATCAAATGCAACCTCTAGTAGAGAAGTTTTCACGCCATACCGTGAAAACTTAACTAAGACAAATGTGTAAATGTCGCATATCAAAAACAATGTCAATTTGAGAAATGTGACGAACAACTTGAATTTCAGAATACATAGGTGTAGGCATCTTATATGATCGTAGAAAAAGGTGAATTAGCTGCCAACAACTCCATAATTATTTTTTGTTTTTTCACAACTACATAATATTAATAATAGGCAAAACTCGTTTCTTAACTCATTTTATACTTAATTGTCTTAAGTTATTCCTTATGTCTCACTTGGTAAATTGTATCCATCAATAGTCAAAACATGTTCTTAACTCATTTTATAATTAATTGTCTTAAGTTATTCCTTATGTCTCGTTTGGTAAATTGTATCCATCAAATTTGAAATGATGAATTTTACATTTATTACTTTAATGGATAAGTGTTTCCTTACCATAGAGTACTTTATTTTGAGACTCATGAAAATGAATACTAATTTGAAATGATAAATTTTCATTTATTATTTTAATGGATAAGTGTTTCCTTACCATAGAGTACTTTATTTTGAGACTCATATTTTGAGTCTCATGAAAATGAATGTGAATTCAACACTACTGAAACAACTTCTACCGTAGTTGGACACCCTCAAAATTAAAAAAAATATAAAACCAAATCAAAATATATAAATTCCTACTATGAAGCACCTTCTCCCACAATTAGAAAATGCTAAACCCTGTCCATTTTAGTAGTTGTTTGAATCTTTAGTAGATCCTCTCCATATAAATATATGGTAAACGATAGCAGCAAGACAAATAAAAGGAAAATAGTGTCAAAACCTAGCATGCTTCACCATTTACTCTAATAAAAATTGGGACAAAACCGAGCAGTTTCCTCCTATTTCACATCCAGATGGACCCACTTCACCATTTACTTTGTTTTTATCAATCTAACCCATAATGCCCTAAGGAGGCATGTTGCTTCCAAATTAGTATATTTCCAATGTTACTTGGCTTTCAAGGCTCCTAACAACATCCACATGGTCAACGAGCTACATCAACACCATATATGCTATAAGTATCCTTACCAAATAACATCTATCACACGTTGGAGGGTTGATTTTGAATTAGTATTTTGGATCAAGAGGTACAAAGATAAAGATGAGGATCTAAAGCTTATGCAGATCAAGCATGTGTGTTGGCTATGCAATGACACATGTGATCCAGGCATTACACTTGTAGGTGGCATGGGTGTTACACCTGTAGGTATGCATGATTTATGTTACAAGTGTAAATCCACATGTTTTTGTTTCATGCTTAGTTTCCTTAAGCTCACATGAAGACACTTATGAAAGGATCCCATATTATCTAAACAAAACCAACATTTGATAGATTCCATCAAAAATATGTAAATGGGTAAGATCCATCTACAATCCATTCCCGACTCACATTTTTTCTTCGATATGAAAGACCTAAACTTTCACTCCAAAGTCCAGTAGGGTTGATATTTAGTCGAATAATTAATCTCCATCAGAAGGCCTTGCACAACAGATGTGACCAATTAGGGTATATTTTGGCAAGCCCAAAACCCTTTTTCTTTTCCTTTCTGGCAAATGCATGTTCTTCCATGTTTACTTTTGAGATTTCTGAGATACACAACCATGTTTACTTTTTAGATTTTTGAGATACGCTAGTCATTCTCCATTGATAGTGTGTTGTGTTATTACTGTATATTGATCGTTCTATATGTTTGTCTATTTTCTTCCATTCCCAAATATGGTATGTTAAACTACAATTATAATGTTTTCTACGATTCTATGTGTTTCTGTTTAGTCAATGCCATGGGTTGTTAAACATTTGCATTGTAATAGTTTGAACATTTTCAGTTTCAGGACATGATTTTCAAGATGAAAGTTTGAATGCAATATATGAAAGTTCTTAGTGTGATGTGAAACTGTCAGTTTTGAACAACAAATGTAGCTCAAGCCCTTTCTACATTTGGGGAACATCTAACCCACGAGGATGGAGGAGTTGACCGACATTAGAGCTATGAATGTAGAGTTCGGACCCCACGACACAAAAAAACAACATGATATTAGTTCTAACGATGGGTGTGTTAGAACATGTACCCATTGATTGTTTTGAATATTATTTCATCATTGAAAACACGCTCAATCCGGCCTAGAGTAGTGGGTCAAGGTTTGTTTCTTCGACTGAATTTTTTGAATATATTATTTGGGATTAATAAAACATTTTTTGGTCATAGGGGATGTGCAAGTATTTGACAATCAACTCCAAGATTTTAGGGTGAAATTTCACCATGGGAAATTAAAGGTTCCTAATTTTTATTGGCTTTTTATATTGGAGTGGTTTTTAAAATTTTATTTTTCATCCCCACTTATTTAAAAACAAATATAGGTATAGAGGGTTAGCCCAGGTTTCTATGAAGGAAAGGGATAAAAAAATAAATTCCGTCCATGAAATTTCCAACCGCAACCTCCATTCACCCAATTTCCATAAATATGAGAATTTATGGTAGCAACTTCGCCCTCACATTAGGTATAAATCATGGTTTATGGTTTAATCTGATCCAATTTTGTGGTATGGGAAATGGACACTCTTTCTACCCTTCCCAATTTCCAAAGAATAAGGAGAATTATGTTAGCGATTTCACCCTCCCATCTTCTATAAATCACAGAAGGTTTCAATAAACAAGAACAATGTTTGAGGGTATTTGGATGAGGCCCGATTTCTTTGTCAACAAGCACAATGTTTGGAGGGTATTCAGATGAGGCCCGAGGGTATTGGCAAGACAAAGAAATAATCAATTATCAATAGCACAATTTTTTAATATTTGGCACAACGTTTGGATATCCAAACTCCAGAGGAAAGCACGATACACTATTTCAACGAAATTGTAACTTCATATTTCTTTGAGAAATTGTTTATTGTGCCTGTAAGTAATGTAAAATATTTTAATCATGTTGTTGTGGGCTTGTGTTATTGAACTCAAGTAGTAGGTAGGAGAATTGAAATCAGTGAAACTCATATAGTTCATGTGTTGATATCAAAACTATTTAACATCCTTTTATCTTAAACCTTGCACTCTGAGAAAATACAAGGAAGAAACCTCTTCTTGTTTATCCATTTACAATTATTTATGTAGTATACACTCACCTATACAGAGCATTACATGCAAATTTTTGCAATTTTAGTGAAAGTTCAATAGTTTCTGCACAAAATTTCTCTGCAAGTATTTGCTGACAAGTAACCTTTCATTTAAGAAGGTAATTTCTATAGTGTACACCAAACAAATTCAAACCTTAAGAGATCATAATGTATGAGTTTTGACATGAAATATTGCATCTTTCCTTTACATGCCTACAAGGAAAATAGTAACAAGGTTTCACTAAGAACATCTTACCTACAATAAAGGAATTTGGAATTTTTGCATCTAAAAACTTTGCAAGTGATTATCCTAGACTATTGTGACAATCCCCCCTCCTTGAATTACTTTACCCCAAAGAAATTGTAGTGTTGGGTTTTGTAGAATATCTGGGACTTCCCATGTCATGTTTTCTACTGGTAGATCTTTCCATTGAACAAAGAACTCTGATAATACCTACAACACCTACATAAATAAAATGAGCATACTTATTGCTCAATCAACCAACCAATTTTTACATAAATAGAGTTCTTTCTTCTAACTTGTTGTAGTGCACAGGGTAGTTCTTGGAATCAAGTAGTAGAATTCGGATGGCCCTTCCCATCATAACATTTCAAATTTCAATTGATGTTGACACAATGAATCTCCAAATGTGAAATCATAATTATCAGACAACTAACCTTGAGTCTTCCACTTTCATGGTGACTATGCTTCCTCCCTATGATGGTCCTTTATGCATTCCACTACATATACCTAAGCTGCTAGAGAAAAATCCTTCAATTGATGCTTGAAGATCCTTTGTGAATAATGATGCACAATCCTCATTCTAGTGTTGCTCGAGACAATTACATCATTATATATTTGGAAGAATCCCCTTGTTCTATCTTTGCATTAGTGGTAGTGAAAACTTGTCTTTCACAACACAATGCCTTGTTGAATTCCATTTGAGGTATTGAATCTTTAATGGCTTTGGTCTTAGGTTATTGAACCCATGTAGTAAGTGCGTGAGAATTGAAATTAGTGAAACCTCATATAGTTCCTCATAGTAGTTGATATTGAAATGACGAACATTATTTTATCTTAAACCTTGCACTTTGGGAAAATACAAGGAAGAAAACCTCTTATTGTTTATCCATTTAAAATGTTGTATGTCATATGTATGTGTTTGTGTTGCCAGGAATTAATATCTTATGGACTAATATAATCAAGACTCTTGCCACTGAAACCATAGACCAATGGTTTTGATTTTGGTATTTTCAATATCAAAAGCACAAACACCATATTTGTTAGGTGCCCAAGTTCTAGCCCCAACAATGTCCTGGAAAAATAGGGCCACTCTGAACAAAATAGTGAGCAGGAAAATGGAGATGTATGAAAACTTGTAAGAATCTAGTACAGACCTCCCAAGCCATGGTGATTTCATTTGGGTGCCTAATAAGAACATAATTACATCAACTTGAAATCAAAAAACAAGTTCTAGCATGGTTGTGGGCATAGATAATTTTAGGGGTGAAATTCACCAATGGACATTCTTGTCATTGGTTTGCCTCTTGAGATTAGATCAGATGTTTAGCAAGGAGACCAAGGATTCATTTGGTTGTGATCAAAACATTCCATATCTTATTATCTCCCCAGTTCTTATGCAAAGTGGATAAAGTAATAAAGAAGAGTTTTGTGGATCGATATGCAACTACAAAAATTCATGTTAAGTGGTTGTAGCTTCCATGAATGACATATCAAAATTTAAATGGTATTAATGTGTTTATCTATGGTTACTCATTAAACAACCTTTAGCATTTTTCAGTTCTCTGGTTTTTTAGACCTTAACACATATAGTTATAGTCCAAAATTGTAATAGTGAGAGTCCACAATAAACCCAATGTCCAGAATACGAATGAGCAGTAAATCTTGCTAGTATCTTTAGTTTTCATTGGATAATTGTGAAGCACATTAAATCTGGTCATTTTCATCAATGATAAATATTTATTTCCAGATTTAGTTTGAACCTAAAGAAGTTCTATCATTTACATACCCATAGGTTCATTTAAGGACCATGAAATAAGAGGTATCTAAGGAAATGTAATAAGAGGTGTGTTGCAATCATATTATACATCACATTACAGCATACTTTTCAATAATTTTTTAATAGATATATTACAATCTTTGCCTAGGCTTGATCGAGTCTCCATTATTTAATGGTAATGATCCCTATTGATGTTTGAGATTTAGTATTAGAGCACAAATGCCTTCATCTAACTCTACAATTATAGAAAATTGTATACCCATAAGTTTTAGCCAAATGTATTGGATACCCACTTCAACCAAGTCATAGTAGAAGAAGCATAAGGTTGATTTTGATCCCCCATTTGACCTTCATTTGTTCTCACCTTTGATGTCAAGAAATACTAATAATAGTAGCTCCATTGTGAGTGATGGTATTATTTTTTCACAATAATGATTGATAAAGTTCTCCACAAATATGCACAATGGAAATATTTTTGACCAATCCACATAATTTTTTTAAAGAAAGAATCATGTTCCAAGCAACTTTGACCACATCCACACAATCTACATCAATGTCATTTGGATTCCAACACCCTTTCAATATACAAACTTCCACTAGTGGCTTCTTATTCTTTGATTGAGGCTTTTGATTCCATTTTCTGCATAAGTAATGGAAAATATGTCTTTTTCACACTAGATACATCTTCAATACATTTTTCTAGTTCTCCCCTTGTATGCAGGACATTTTATTGTTACAGAATTACCAAATCCTAGTTTCAAAGCATTTCCAGGATACGAATTTCCCAAGTATTTCAAGGGCTCAAATTGTTCGTATAGTTGTTCACCCGAATGTCATTAGGGTATTATTAATAACTCCCACCCCTTTGGAATTTTTATTTTTTATTTTCTTAGTAATGGAATGTATTTCCCATTTTGTAACTAAGCTTTTATATTCTCTAATTGTGTGTGTTTTTTTTCTTCTAAAGGTCGGGTATGGATCATTTTTTGTGGATCTTCTCACTTCCTCTTGGATTGCAAAGAGTGTCTTTAGATCAAATAAGTAATTATAAATGAGATAGCTTAAATTTTTCAGTTTTGTAACTCGCAATCAATATTCTTGTATGATCATTTACAATATTAATTGGGCATTTGATTTATTGATCATTAGGTTTAGTGTTGAATATTTTGCCAATATTTCTATTGATAACATTGTTTTAATTTATATTTGTGTGTTTTCATTTGACAAACTATTTTGATGAAAAGGGGGTTGTATTGTTTATATTTTTTTTTCTGGGAAAAAATTGTAAACTTTTATATCAGTATGAAAAAAAGTTACATTCTTGAAGAGAATATAGCTCTCTGATGTTTAGCCTTGGAAAAAATCAATAGTGAGACCTCAAAATAACACAACTATTAAACATTCCTAAAATCTCCATGAGCATAAGTTTCCCTTACATGCATTCTTCCATAATTCTAATCAGAAAAAACAAGGCTTTAAATATGTTCATTGTTAACTTCGGAAGTTGAAACATGTATGTCAAGATCGAGAACAACAAAAAAGAGAGCAAAACATGTATATCCATCAACATATATGGATATCAAAGAAGCTGGGAGAGATACCCAGGCATCAAGCTTCCTCTTCATCAATCTCCCATGTACCCTCTGATAACTCCAACGCTTTCTTAGATTGAGTGTATGCTTCCATGTTGATCTCTCTATAGATGTGTTCTTATGAAATGTTTGAGAAAAAGACTTCCAAGACCTTTACTTGTTTGAACAAAAGTCTCAAGATAAGGTTTTGCATCTCAATGGCTCCACTTACTCAATCAATGACCAGATTTGAGTCCCCCAGCACTTGAATGTGAGTAATTCCTCTTTCCTTTGCCAATCTCAAGTGAATTTCCAATATCTTCCATTCATAAGTATTATTTTTTCCTTCCCCTAAATCTTCTCTCAAAGAAATTTAATGAGTATCTTCAAAGTATATCACTTCAACTACGCATAGACTAGGCGTGCACCATCGAGAAAGGCCCATGGCTAGGACTTGTCTTCCTCTAGTACTCCTTCCTTCTTTGGTTTTTTCATCTTTGGAACCTGGTTTAATCCTTCAAAAATAAAATTTATTGATGATGCTCTTGAAAAGGAGGGGAATCCTTACGTCAAAAAATACTTGCATTCCTAGCTAACCATATAGCCTCAATGTAGAAACCCTCATGATTGGTAATGAATCCATCAATAAAAATTGATAGTTTAAATCCCATAGTAGAAGCATAACAACTCATGATGCTCATGGTGCTCCATGATAGCCTCACTATAGAAGAGGTTAGGTTGTCATGAGCACCATGAGAAACATCATAATTGTCTTCACATCCCTCCTCCTAATTTAGTGTTATATACTATGCTGACATTATACTGGTAAGAGACTGGATATATGATTGCTGACATCATAAGGGATTTATCAACTACATTTGAAATGGAAGATTTGGACTATTTCATTATTACTTGGTGAAGCTGAGCATGATGCTTATAAATCAAAGTATATATAGAAACACACACTCACACAACCACTGTAGTTAAAACTTAGATAGTAGAAATTCACTACCCACAATTCTGCGTTCTTTTTTGTAAACATAAAGGATTTAAGAACCTATGGAACACATTACATCTCATAGAAAGGTTGAAACCTGCACTTCTACACTCTCACAAGCATCTACAACCACATTCAAAGGCCTCTTAACACTTCTCCACTCAAAGGACCAAAAGCCCCTTCTTTAGGTTCTCAACATATTTAAAACAAATGGATTGGAAGTTTGTTAGTTACATGAGAACCCAATCCTTTCATCTTCCAATTGAATACTAAGTGTAAATATGAAATGGAGCCTTTATTGTCATTACAAAATAACATTTTTACTCAAAATAATTGCAAATCTCTCATAAGGGCCCACGGGAATGTGGTTTAGTGGAAAGCAACGAGGTGATTGTGCCTGTATTAACACAAAGACCCAGGTTCAAAACCCCCCAAGTAGGTGTGGATGAAGCCAGTTGCAAGTCCTAGGTGACTTTGACGACATAGATATGCCCCACATATCACGAGAGGTTAGTGAAAGGGATTCTATAAGACATATTTCTCTAAAAAAAACTCTTATAAGCCAAATATATGGAAAATTTGAGTAAATTGAATTCCAAGCATTAAAACAAAAGTGAAAATGAACCTAAGGTAGCTCATGGAAATTCATACCAACTTTTGCATGAGCATGCCACATGGAGTCAAGAGTATATTCTTGAAGCCAACAAAGTTGCCTACCAAATACATGTATTAGAATTTCCAAACTATTATTTAGATGTACGCAATGGATCCACAAAGCACTTTCACTCTTTTCACCAGTTTTGACCGATTTTACCAAAATGGACACACATTACAAGTCAAATTCAGATTTTCAAGTTGAGTGTTCCTCGTGACATAATTGACCTTCTTGTATGATTAGACTTGCCATCCCAATCAAAAAAGTTATTGCTGTAGAAAAACATGAAAAAATTGCGCTTGTCAAAGAAATGTGAATAATCTTAACATGGCATTTTGTAGTGTATGCAAACTGTGTCAAAAAATTTTCTTAAGGAAAACCAAGGGTACATGCTGGATTATCCTAGGTATACCACAAATACACATCCTCATATGGTATCAATCTATCCTCGGGTAGAATTATAAGCTCCCAAAAAAGACAATTTCTAGTTTTTAACACTTGGCAATTTGGATGAATGGACACGAAAATAAAATTGTGCATATTGGGTGAGTTATGAAGAATATAAATGATGTATATAGATACCCTATTCCTTGTAATTTAATTAGGACTCATGAAAAAGGATTAAATACAAAACAAGCTTCATTAACCAAAAATCAAAGTTTGTGCAAGATAGTTTTCTTGGCCAGGCATGCCCCTGCATCAGACTCCCATGGTTGGAAAATTTTGAGCACCTTGCTCAAAAGGTTGTCGAGGAATCAACAAAATTTGGATGTTTGATCTCTTTCCTTTTCTTCTTTATTTTATACACTCTTCTCCACTCATCATTACACACTCGCCACTCGTCATTTTTCTTCTTTCTTCTACACACTCTGCTCCACTCATCATTACACACTCTGCTCCACTCATCATTACACACTCTCCACTCGTCAATTTTATTCTTCCCCTTTGTAATATTCACTTTTGTAATTTGCAATTATGGGTAATTCCTCACACCAACACTCCATTTTACCATATCCTTTGCTTGGATTGTCTTTTCCACCTCTACCAACTGCAACAAATATCGCCCAATGTGGCTCACCACCTCAAGGTACTCCCTCTCAAATGGTGTTTACAACTAGTCCAATGGTGCATACTACCCCGTCCCCATCCTGACTCTTCTACACCTTTACTATTGTCTCAATGAACTCCACATGCTTGTTTCTCAAGCATCTCCTCATTCTTCTTTGCTTTCACCACAACCACTCCTCTACTACGATTATTTTCAACTTGTTGTTGCAATACTACTCTACATATTCACCTCACATCTTCTTCACTTTGGAAACATGCTAACTACATCTTTTCTTTGGTCTGTTGAACTTCCTTTTTTTGTTTACTCTTCATTCGCAACAAAATCAACACAAAAAATTATGAGAATCAAACATGCCCATATACACCTCCTATAATTGCATTTTTCGTGCCACACCACTCTCTTCTACAACACCATCTTTCGCTGCAACATCCCTCCCTTGCAACTCCGTTGCTGCAATACCACTCATCTTTCCAACACTTCCTCTTTCTACAACATTACCCAATGTTAGTTAATGTTGCTTCTTGAGTTTGAGTCACAAACTCCTTCACCTCACTCTTTTCCTTGCAGTTTTATACTACAAATGCTTCTCCACTCTCTCTTGGCATGTTATCATGCTTTTCACTCACACTCTCTTCATCATTTTCCTCAAACATGTGAACCCCACTTTCACAATCAACGCTCTCTACAACCACATCCAAGAGAACTCATTTTGCCTTCACTCTCTGCCTGCTCTCATGCTTTCTCTTCATCAAGAACTTCTTGACTTCCAATACTAATAGAAAATCCTTTTCTATGATCTGCACCTTCATAACACACACCTTCTTAATGGATAATTTAAGACAATCCACAAACTTCATGGTCTTGTCCTCACTCTGTTTCCTAAGGCCTACTCTCGTTACACTCCAAATACTAGTGCATTTCTACAATCCACTCAATAAACTTTTATGGGTCTACACTTCCAAAATATACAGGAAACTTCCCCTGGTGCTTAATCCTCTTCACTGCTTTTGGTTCTTTTTTAGAAACAAAATGTTTGTCTTCTTCCTCATCATTTTCACCTTCATCTTCAGCACCTTTGGCAATCCTCTCTACGAAGCCAATTCAATGGCATCCATACTATTCATCATTTGTTGCAAAAACACTACAACATTTTCCACCACTTTTGAACCAGCGTTTTCACTTTTGGTTCTTCCTCTCACAATAGGGAGTCATCTTCCTACCATGCTACAATTTTCAATGCAATTTTCACTCTCTATGCAACCTTCACCACAATTTATTTTGTTCTTCTGCATTTTTTTCTCAAAATCCTTTCACTCCTCTCCTCAGACAAGTCTATCGGTGCTTCACTCTTTATTGAACCTATCTTCAACAAGCAAGATTCACTTGCTTTGATACTACTTGATGCAAAGTTTATGGCTTGGAAATCAAAGTAGGCAAAGGAAACACACACTCACACAACAATTGTGATTAAAATTCATATGGCATAAATTCACATTGACAATTGTACATTCTTTATTGTAAACATAGAGGATTTAAAAACCTTTGAAACTCATTACATATCGTAGCAGGGTTGAAACCTAACCTTATACACTCTCATAGGCATCTATAGCCATGGCCAAAGGCCTCTTAAAACTTATCCACAGAAAGTACAAAAGCCCCTTTCTTAAGTTCTCAACATATTTAAAACAAATGAATTGAAAGTTGGTTCATTACAAGAGAACCCAATACTTTCATCTTTGAATTGAATACTAAGTGTAAATATGAAATTCAGCCTTTATTGGCATTATAAAATAATATTTGATTCAAAATAATAATTCTTATAAGCCAAATATATGCAAAATTTGAGAAAATTGAATTCTAGAATTAAAACAAAGTGGAAATGAGACTATAGTCACTCGAGGAAATACATGCCAAACTGAACATCAGCATGCCATGAGGAGTGAAAGATTATAATCCCTGAATTCAACTACATTGCTTGCAAATCCATGTCTTAATATTTCCAAACTATTCTTCAGATGCACGCAGTCGGAGTCACTCTTTTCACCAATTTTACTATATTGGATGCCCAAGCTTCGTTGCATGTCTAGATTGGATTTTCAAGTTGTTGAGTGTTCCTCAATACATAATTGATGTTCTTATATGATTATATTTGTCATCCCAATCAAAAAAATTATCGTTGTAGCAAAACATGAAAATTTGCACTCTTGTCAAAGAAATGCAAATAAACCGAACATGGCCTATTGTAATGCATGCAAATCATGTCAAAATGCTTTCTCAACTTAAAGAAGGGGTACAATGTTGGACTATCCTAGGCATAGATGAAAAAATAGCAAAAAATTGAGAACATCGCCATTTTTCGCAATGTCAAACCTCAAACGAGAAATCAGCCTGAAAAAATCGTGAGATTTGGAAAAAATCAACACATGCGATTTTTTGAAAAAAAATTGGCAAAAAAGGGAAAAAATTCACAGGCCATGAACCGATTTCCAGGTCACATATTCGCTCAATCCTTTACTACAAGATTTTAATGCCAAAAAGTGTTAGAGTTATGAAAGGATTTATGGCTTAAGGAAGCTACAACATTACAATAAATCTAAAAATAAATAAATCTCCATCATTATAATTGCTTACTGTTGCTATACCATGTCTTCCTATGGAACTATTCATATTTTAGACCTACAGGTCTATGATAAATAAAGCCAATAAATGTTATATACAATCTGGAAATTTTCTTTAGAGCTAGAAAAATACCACTCTAATTCCAATCTTCAGTTTTATCTTTCATTCTGATATAAGATTGTTGTGATGGTTTGATATGACACTAACCTCCTACTTCTTTTGCCATGAGAATATTGCCTTCATCGATGTTTGTGTTATTTTCTTCTTTGAATAATATATGATTCGTTAATTATTACATGGTTCATAGCATGGATTCATTACATGTCAGATATGTACTTGGTTGGCCTTTTCAGTTCACAAGTTTCAAGGAAAAGTTTAAAAACTACTTCAAAAAAACATGTTTCTGCCACTTTTTCAGACCCCACACTGGACTTCTGAAGCAGTCTTGGGAAAACTCATTTTTATCCACTTTGGAGAGGTCATTTTTCATGCTTTAAAGTTCTACATACAACTAGACATCCCAATATTTCCAAATACACCTTCATATCAGAAAATGGATTAGGAAAACTCACTCAAAAGTGCTCTGCTAGACCACGTTGCGCTTTTGACTATGTTTTTGGTCATCATTTTCAAAAGAGTTTTATGACCAAATGAAGATGAATTTTGGAAACCCGAAGGAGGTTTTTTCTAAGTACATACCAAATCACAATAACCTCCTTCATGTTTTACACAAGTATCATATATTGGGAGACATTCAACTTTCTTGGAGGCCTATTTTAGAAAATCAAATTATCCAATTTAATTTCCTGTTTTAGTCATTCTTTTGTGGCACATATTACAATAGCATGGCAAATAATTTCACAAAAATGATAGAGGTTTGTCTTCAAAACAACCTTATATACAAAAAACTCTCCCAGTTTTGTAAAATATGTTATGGTTAAAGAGTTATCTCTCTATCGTTGACCCCTATTGTTTCGCTACGCTTCTAGAGAATTCACTGCACTTTTGGACAGTTTGTTTTCAAAACAATTTTGAAGGGGTTATATGTAGGTTTTTTATTGGATTAGTGACTCCAGGGTGTATATGACATCTTCATATTTCCATTCATAACTTTTTAATCAAAAAATTCATCAAGAAAGGCCTCCAAATCATCCTCCAAAGTTGTTGCTCTTCTGCTACAAATTGTTGCGCTTATGTCACAGTCGTTGCGCTTCTGTGTGTAAAAAAAATTTGTTCCTGATTGAAATATGAATTTTCCACTTTCTCTTTGCAAGGATAAAATGGAAATGTCATCACTTTTTCCAAGAGTTATTACCAATAAGGTTTAAATATGCATCTTTAGCTCTTTGTTGGGCTTGCCTGTAAATTGATTTTCCATCTCTTTTTTTAGGCTTGCTTGACACTGATTTCTAATTCTCATGCTCAAGATTGGAATTTGCATTTTCAGCCCTAAAACCAAGATTTTCATCACAACCACACTTAATAATTGCATTTTTACCCCTCATGTACGTGCATAAAAAGTTCAATTTCAGCGTGCTCAACTCTTGTTTTTGAATCTAATATTGTTCTCTTAACCATGGTAATTTTTAACCACATGTATTTGCTTGAAGCATGATTTCAGTCTACTTTTTTCTGCTTGCAAATATGAATTATGCTCCAAATAGTGTTGATTTATGAGACCAAAGGTAAAAGAGGTAAGTTTATTTTTTGTGGAGAAAAATCTTATTTTTTTCAACTCAACAAAACTAGTTTCTTCCACAAACTATGATTATGACCCAACAAAGCCAAATAAAGCCATTGCACATACAAGAAAACATAGTTTTCAAATTAATTTTGAATTGGGAGTGAGATTACAAAATGAATTTTGAAATTTTCATTTCACTTCAAGTTTTCTATTTCACATGCACTCCTTGTTTATTATGCAACAAGGGAGATTTCAAACCTATCTAAATTCATGAATGAAACATGAATCAAAGAATTCATTGATTGATTATGAGAGGATTAAAATGCAATGAATCATTAAAAGCATTAAAAGAAAAAAAATTGTGTGCATGAGTTTATAGTGTTTTATGTCTCCATGGTTAAATTCAAGAGTTCGTGTTGAATGCAATATTCTCCTTGAAAGATAATGTTGATCCCTTTTGCCATTGCATAGAAAATAACTCATTAGTTTTAAATTGTAAGATTCATGGAAAGTTGATGATTGATT
>SNQJ01S0092579.1:0-10682 GCA_010110895.2 Picea sitchensis | reverse complement strand
TTTTATTTTTTATTTTTTTTTACTGCACGATGAGTGGTCGGCTATCCTTGTACATCTTTAGTCAGAGCCCATTGATCATCCCTCTGAGTTATGCGCCTAATAAATCTCTTAACTATACAACTCCTCCATCTGTGATAGATTTTACTTTATATGGTCATAACCAATGCATTATGAGCTTTCATGGGTGTTGTAACGATTTGTTGTCATACACCAGTACTAGATCTCCTTCCTTGAATGTTTTCTTCTTGATGTGTCTATCATTCCAAGCTTTGTCTCTTGCTTTCTGAACTTGTTGGTGGAATCCTGCCAAGATTCGGTCTTCCTCCATGGTCAGTAACTGATTCAGTCTCTCTTGTACTGCTCCTCGTTCTGTCATTTGTGTGATCGTTGCTACGTGCAAGCTTGGTACTAAAACTTCTAGCGGCACCACTGCTTCTTAGCCATAAATTAGTTTAAATGGCGTGTGCCCCGACAACTTTTTGCACATAGTCCTGTATGCCCATAATACTGTTGGTACTTTGAGGTCCCAGTCATCCCTATTGACGTTGCAAATCTTTGTCAATGCGTTCTCCATAATTGTGTTGAAGGCTTCCACTGTTCCATTTTCCTGTGGATGATACAGAGTGCTCTTCTAGTTATGGACTTCAAATTATTTAGTCATAGCGCTGATGGTACTTTTTATGAAGTGTGTGTCTTGGTCGCTCATCAAAATTCTCAGGCACCCAAACCTAGTAATGAATTGTTCAAATAGAAAGTGTGTTGTTTTTTCTGTGCTGCAATCCTTCACTGGTGCGGCTTCCGCCCATCTTGTTAAGTATTCCGTCGCAGTGATAATGTACCTTGCTCCTGTTCTTTTTTCTAGTGGGTTGATTGGTCCCACAAAGTCTATTTCCCACTTGTCAAATGCCTGTAATGTTACTTGTGGTCGTAATGGCATCTCGTCCCTTATGTTGGGTTTGCCTACCCTTTCACAAACATCGCATGTTTGACAATATTCCTTTGAATCTTTGTGAATCAGTGGCCACCAAAGTCTTGCACGCAATACCTTCTGCATGGTAGCTTTACCTGCATAATGCCCTCCTGCTATTCCCTCATGGGCTTCCGCTAAAACTCTTGGTCTTTCGTGCTCTAACACGTATCTTCACAAGATGTTATTTGCGCCCATTTTGTATAGGTGTCCTGCAATTAGTTGACAGTCGGCAGCACGGACTACCGAGTTTTTCTTCTGCGCGGTGCTATATTCTTGCGGCGTAGTACCTGTACTCAAGTACTGAATGATATCTGTGAAGTATTCATCAACAATTTGTACTGAGAATAACTGTGCATCCGGAAAGTTGTCTTCTAAATTCATAGGTTCTTCTCCATTTGTGACCCTTGATAGGTGGTCAGGTCCTGCGTTCAATTTTTCTGGCTTGACTATTACTTCAAAGTCAAATTCTTGGAATAGTAGTAACCATCGACAGATTCTCCCCTCCAACATTGGCTTGTTGACTAGGTATTTCAGGGCTGAGTGATCTGTGAACATCTTAAAGTGTTTTCCCAATAAGTAATGGCAGAACTTCTACAGTGCATAGACCATAGCTAGGCCTTCTCTTTCTGTCGTGTTATAGTTTTGTTCCGAGTCTGATAAATTTCTACTCGCAAATGCTATCGGATGATCCAAGTCTCTCGCTCCTGGCTACGTCAATAGCTCCAAGTGTTATAGATGATGAATCTACATGCACATGGAATGTCTTCTCCCAGTCTGGAAATACTAATATCGGTGCGGTGACCATCTTTTCTTTCAGGGTATCTAGACCGTGTTGACACTCATCGTTCCACTGAAATTTTGTATCCTTTCTTAGCAGGTTTTCCATCAGTGCAGTGATCTGCGCATATCCTTTGATAAATTTCCTGTAATAACCTGTGTGTCCCAACGTCGCTCTTAGCTGACGGACTGTTTTTGGTGGTGGTAAGTTAATAATGACCGCGATCTTTGCAGGATCTAGTATCAAACCTTGTTTGCATACTATATGGCCTAATAGTATCCCAAACGGTGTTCCAAATATACATTTCTTTATGTTTAGTGATATCTGACACTGTCTGCATCTTTCTAGCATCAGCCGTAAAACTTCCACATGGTTTTTTAACAGACTATAGATTGTCCAATCATCCAGGTATACTTCAAGAAAATGGTGGATGAATTCCTTAAACGCAACAATGACTACTCTGGAAAAGATTGTTGGTGCATTCTTCATTCCAAATGACATGACTGTGTATTGGTAAGATCCCCATTATGTCGCAAACGTGGTCTTGTATCTGTCCTCCCGTGCTATCTTAATCTGATGGTAGCCTGAGAATCCATTAGTGAATGAGAAAGATTCATGTCCTCCTATGTTCTCTAACACTTCATTCGTGAAAGTTGTAGGGAATGGGTCGTGTAGGCATGCATCGTTCAAATTCCTCAAGTCGATGCATATCCTGATCCCTCCTTGCTTCTTGTCATGTACTACCATCGGGCTTATCCATTCTGATTATTCGACCGATGCTATGTTGTCTGCTTCGAGCATCCTGTCGATCTCATCTTTGACTTTTTGTTTGTCTATGGGGTTCAGTCTATATGGTCGATGTCGAATAGGTCTCACTTCAGGTCTGAGTGGTATCTTCATCTCCCCTAATTCTCCTGCTATACCCTTCATCTCTATAAAGGTTGTGGGAAACAATTCATTGTATTCGCGCAACAACTTTGTGATGCTTTCTACTTTTTTCTCATCCCAGTAGTCTCCAATGCTGGCCATTTTGGGATGCTCAGCTTTACCAATGTTAAATTTTTTTACTTTGATCAGAGCGAAAATGACTTCTGATTCTATGGGTGGGCCTTCCACATCTCTTTTGTCTTCTGCTTCTTTGATTTGAATATCGCGCGGATCATCTTCATCCGGTGCTTCCTCTTGCACATGATAGCATGACAACAATTCCTTAACTTTATGTTTATTTCGTTGTTTCTCTTCTGTGATAACTCCTATATCTGGTTCTTTGATAAATATTACTCCTCTTATTTGTTTTAGAGCTGCATCTATGTTGGGGTTTTCATGTTCGAATGAAAATGTGATGGTAAAATTCTGTTGTAATGTTGTCCATGTCGCAGTTCCTTTGTGCAACTCCTGGTCTGTATACCAATTCGTTGGTATGCCCTCTAGAGTGTGTATGAAGTGATGAGGCCATTCCTCTGGGGGTGTCATTTTTCATAGCGTTCTACATGCCTCCACGTGTTCTGCTAGTGCCTCTTGTCCATCATACTTCTGTTGTTTGTTGTTTTTCTGTTCTATGCCAAACCTTATGCGCAATAGCCTCTTACATTGATATCAATCTGTGATGGTCTCCTTGTGTGCACCCCACCATCTTGTAGGTGTGGCCTTGAGTGTTAGATCAAGTGCTAACAGTCTCTGGTTCTCCAACACTGCGTCTTCATAATGTGTCAAGAATGTTTCCAAATCATTTATTCCATGGAAACTGGGTGGTTCTCTGATTTCTGTGCCTACCCATCTTGTTGCGCAGTCTATTCTTGCACATATTCTCGTGGATACTTCGTGTAGCCTTTGCTGCCAGTTCTCTAAATCGGTGTCTGAGTCTGTTGCACATGAAGTAATTCTCTGTCAACTGAGTATCCCATCTACAGTTGGGTTTACATAATCCTCATCGCGCGCAGTTGTTCTGTACAACTGGACGATTTCCTCTAAGTCTAGGCGAGTAGGTTCTACAAGCCTCTCCCCTTCTGATAGGTCTAATGGCGCGATGACACTATATTCTCCTGACTCAAATGTCATTTTCCTGGTTTTCAAGTTGATTATGGCCTGGTTGTCAAACGCCCAATCCAAACCAAGCAACGTTGGGTAAGGTGTTGCGTTGTCTACTATTTCAATGACTTCAAAGTCTACTTTAGTGCACACTCCATCGACTCCAATCAAGATCTATTGTCACTCCTTTTAGCATACCGATTGGTAGGACTCTGTGTCGGTTTGTCAATTTTAATTGAACAGGTGAGTATCCTAATGTTGGCTCTCCCATGCACTTCCATGTCTTCTTTGGTAATACATTAACTTCAGATCCTAGATCTAGTATAATGTCTCCCATATTGAAATCCCCAATATTAGCATTCAGTCTAAACTCCCTACTTGTTCTTCTTCTCGTGTGTAGGAGATTGACTTTCTTTGGTTCTAGCTTTCCTTCCGTCTCAATGCTACATTTTTCTAGTATGTTTTGCAATATTTTCACAGATGATGGATCACTTAATACCTTTACACATGATTGCAGAAAGCTTTTGATTGTACTTACTTGTCACGTGGGTTGCATCCCGTTGGTATGATCCAATGATGGCGGCATCTCGTATTCTGGTGCTTCCTTATTATGTTGTGCAGTTGAAGTCGATGCGATGTCCTCCTTCTAAAATTCTTGTATGGCTTCTTTAAAGATCTTATTTTCCTTCTGTGCATCGAACTGCTTCCTTGGTTCAGTGTTCTTCTTTACCCATTGATTCTGCAATGGTTCTTGTCATATTGTGTCAATGCATGTTTTAGCTCCTCGGTGGGTAACTATGTTGATGTTTCGTCCTTCATCCCTTGCTTCGATCGAAATCCACTGAACATTATGGTTGTTCTAGTTCCTCTTCTCCTAAATATTTACTAGTAGTGTCGGACATTCTTCTGTGTCATGATCTGATGTGTGACAATACATACAAGTCACTGGTGGAAGCAGGCATTCCCTTGCATAATGTCCCGGTTGTTGACAATTGTGACATGTGACTGGTCCTCTACCTCATCTGAAACCTCCTCTGGCTCGTCCTCCTCCTCTGTAGCTTGCTCGATCACCTCTCAACGCGTTATACTGAGGTGCCTGATTATACTCCGTGGTATTGTACTGAGCCTGTGTCATATAGTACTGCGGTTGCACGTTATTGTACGATGGCTACGCAATATTATACTGCTGATGTGCAGTGTTGTATGGAGCTGGGATTTGATTGAACTGTGGTGCTGCTTGACCAGTCATCATTTCTGCATGTACCCTATATGCATCTGATGTCCTTTCTCGCATCAGCTCCATAGTTCTACAATCTTTATTGTCATGGCCCACTGACTTGCAAAAGGTGCAATATGATCTCTTTGGGACTGTCTGGTATTTCTGCATCATCGTGCAGTGATAAGGGTCATGACCCGGTTTCTTGCAGATTTTGCACCATAGTCCTCCTGGTGGTAACAGATTTGGCATTCGTGTTGCCATATACTGTGCGAACATTGGACATTCGTTCTTGTGGTGTCCTTTCGTCCTGCATGTGGTACACCAAACGACTTCTCATTTGTCCTTGTTCTTATTCTGGTTCAGCTGAAATGTGAGATTCTTCAAATCCTCCTTCAGTTCTTCGATAGTTGGGTCTGTCTGTTGGTACTGGTTTTCTTCCAGTTGGAGGGTTGCCTGCAGAGCCTCTGCCTACGTCTGGAACTTCTGTTGTCACAGCAAGTATTTTAAATGTGGGAGCAGTGAGTTGACAAACAGGTGTCAATGTTGCATATCGGTCATGAGATATTTTAACTTTCCCTCCAGTCACTTGAATCTCTGATCAATCTCCCATACAGACTCTCTTGGTTTCTATCTTATTTCGATCATCTCATTCATGTACCGATCCTTTGAGCTTGGCTTCTAGAACTCATTTATCAGTAACTTCTTAATGTCTGTCAGTGTCATTGTCATCCCAGGGACATTATTTGTGTCTAGACTCATGTACCAATCTAGTGCATGGTCTCTTAGCGTAATATCTAGTTGCACGAGTTTGGTATCTTCATCGGTGATCTGTTTTTCTTCCCAGATCTTTGCTAAAATGAACAAATGCTTCTCGTGGTATTTTGATGCTTCTCCTCGAAATTTTGGTAATCTGATGGTGGGATCGTGTTCCACCATCCTGAATGTTGAACTACTACCTCCTCACGGTGTAGATACCTGACTAGTGCTCCCTGAACTGGCTCCTCAAGTTGTTGTTCCTTGTGTAGATGTACTTCATGTTGTCTGGCTTCTTCTGAACTTCGGTTGTCTAAACGGTGGTGTTCTCATTGGTGTATTAGTCGCACATGGGTTTATGGGTTCCACACTGACATTAATATGGATAGGATGGTTTCCTTCTCCTCCCACTCTTGGACCTCTCGTCTTCCTCTCATATGTTGCGCGCAGGATTTCCTCAATCTTCTCCATAGCCCAGAGATCCTCTACCTCTTCCTCATCACTCGTCAAGCCTTCCCTCGCGGCTATGGCTCTCTTCTTGGTATTCACCTTATATTGGTAGGGTACTCCGCTACACGTCTTTCCCATTGACGCCAATATCCACTTGATCTGGTCGTCATCCATCATGATTGGGTCCAAGGGTTCCTCCTTCTTGACCTTATTTTTTCTTCCTTCCATTTCTCCTCTTTCTGTCAGTGCTTCCCCCCTTCCCCCATGCACGCAGGAAAGTTTAGTTGGTTGATTCCATTGTCATTACACCTTTGTTATATAGCAGTATCTTAATAGAAGTATACAGTGATCGAATGTACCTTCCTCGAGGTCTGCGTAGAAATTATTGTTCCGCTGCGCTGTATGACTTTGTTGTGTCAACTGCAAACTCTGTTATAAACCCCGCCACAATACTGTCAAGCCAAAAGTCTATTGCACGGATGAACTTGTTGTTCACATGTTGTAACTGCTCAATCTGTACTGAGGTCCAATCTAACTATCAAATCCGGTTCGTCGCATGGTTATCCTTCAACCTTAGTATCCACTCCTACAGTAGATGCGAAAAATCATAGAAAAAGACTTCGTGCAAATTAGTAAACATGTATTTATCCAGATATTTGCGGGGTGTTAGTCTAGGGTTTCTATTGTCTTTCTGTGCAAACTCTAGCTCTTTTGTTCTCAACCAGCTTTCGATCTCTGCTTTTGTGGGATTCCATGGTCTCAACATTCTCTTCTAATGGCTCATTGGTTTCTTCCCTAACCTTTTCTTGATTTGCCTCCGAAAAATGTTCAACTTATCTCCTCTACTCAATCCTCTCATGTTTCTACATACGAAAATGAAACCATTTTTTGGTTAGCTCTACTCCTTTTATACTGTCTGAGTTATTGACCCAGAGTTCATGTCTTTCGGGTTTCCAACAAAGCCTCTAAAACTATCGGCCCTCCTGGTAAACCAGAAGGCAAGACAACACAGAGAATGCGCTGTGCAGTCTCACCTGAGATAGCTTTAATGGGTGGCTACAAGACTCGGGTGTTTACAGCCTAGGATTGAGTATGAGATATGAGAACTCGACCATTGAACCATTATTAGAACTGGTAAATGCAACATACTATTATTCACGACTATGCAGTAACTTCAACAGCTTGTTCCCTCAATATCGCAACAACATTTAAACAAGCAATATAATAACTCATTCACTCATTAAGAGCAACAAATAACTACTGAAAAGAGGATAAAGATATGCATGCATTCATTACATTACATAGATATTTCTTTGGTTCACCTCCTCCTGGGCTACATCCACAAATACTTGGCTCTTGGCTATTTTATTATGATAGTTCTGCATCTACAACGTTGTGCGCTTACAACTATCCTCAGTTGGGTAAGATCTATATGAGGCGAACTAGATCGCACCAAGCTCCTCAACCTGCGATCTAATCCTCAAGATCTACCTTCTCTCCTCTCCTCTAGCTCAACAGCTTGCAAAATAGTTCATACAGCAAAATGTAAACCCGAATACTAACTAAATCGAAACAACTACAAAATCTGTGAACAACAACGACGACAACCTATAATACCTCTGTATCGATATTTATACATCTTTGGCTCTTCAGCCATTACAATACATTACCAAAACCCTAACCCTACTAACGTTAGGTCTTCCTCTCATGTGCACATGTTGTTCCTCCTTCCCGCTGTCGCTTTCCTTGTGCATGATTTCTTGCATGCGTGCATGTTGTGTTTCCTTCCAGCTGTTGCTTCACTCAATGCACACTTTCTTTCCCCACAATCATCATTCTTTCCACTTCAGCCTACTGCCAACAATGATTTATTATGAGATTATTGCAAGGTTATTTGTGATGAAATTAGCATTGCTTGAGGCCTATTCCTAGTGGCAACAGTACACACTCCTAGAGCTATTATTTCACATTTTTTACTCATGGCAGGGTACAACCTTCAAGGAGAAGATGATTGTTTTTATCACAAAAACAAGGGTGATACTTGGAGATAATGAAACAGTAGAGGGTGAAATATTCAAGCATGATTTATGTTGTAATGGGCAGTAGAAGGGGCACCACCCTTTAGGTTATTTTTGGATCTGATTTATGCAATAGAAAGATCCCACTCAAAGGGATCTGATAACTGGCATCCAACACAATTCATTAGTAGTTAGTGGTGCACTTTACTAGGATTTCAATAGTCCTTCAAATTCATCATCACTACTATCTAGTATGATACCATTTTTTGTTGACATGGAGTTTCATGCCCTATCTCTCCACTTCCAGTGTCATAAGGCATCGTAACAATGAGATCATTGACAAACACAACCCCTGGTGCTTGCAATGTTGTCTAGAGGATGGACAAATTATATTTATTTTTTCAAATATGTAAAATGAGTATATTACAGTTGAATGAATACATTTTCCTATTATTATATATGGTTTTATACTTTATCAAAAATTCACCAAGACTTTATAAGGTTTTATAATTCAATGAAAGATTTGCCAATATTTTATAATTCAGTGAAAGATTGGTCAAGATTATACAAGATTATATAATTGATAAAATAGCCAAGATTATAAGGTTTTATAATTCAATGAAAGATTCACAATTGATAAAATTCACCAAGATTCTATAAGGTTTTATAATTCAATGAAAGTTTTGCCAAGATTTTATAATTCAGTGAAAGATTGGCCAAGATTATACAAGATTATATAATTGACTAAAAGATTTGCTAAAAAATTATATATACATATTATATTATTGATAAAATAGTCTTTAATTTTTCTGAAGATTCACCCATTTATTATATATATAAAGTTAGAGGTTATTAAAATCACCGAGAAGATTATCTTTGCCATAAAGTGTTGCTCAACTTGGATGACTTTCTGGTGGGTTACATATTACAATATTACAGTATTGATGAAAAGGCAACAACTAATATAGTGTTAGAGCAAACTAAAATACAACAGCGTGGTAAAACTAAAGCATCTAAACTCAGGAATAATGCATCTAAAATTAGAAATAATATAGAATAGAGCAGAGCTCACAGACTTGAAGAATGATACATCTAAAATAAAGAAAAATATAGAATATTTTTATCGTACACTAATGTGGACCATCTCCGTGATATCACCACCTGCACGTTTTCCTTGGGAAGTTGTTCCCTTCAAGCATTCGGACCCGCCATTCTTGGTGACCAATAGTGGGGCGCTAAGTATATTATGCGCGATGAACTGTTGCTGATCAGTGTACGAGGGAGAAATTATTTTTATAGATTTTAGATAAATGATGACGATTGATTGGCTTTATCCCAACAATAATGTTGCAATGGTCGAGTGCAGAACCTGGAAGTCAACTGGGTGGTTTGAACTTTGACTGAGCTGATGGGACGACTGCAATGGGCGCCTCACAGCTCATTCTTGACTGCACGCAATGGCAGAAGAGTTAAAGAAGTGAAGACAAATTTAAACGCACCTGCTTTCTTGTTTGATCCTTGATTGCAGCCGACGACGTCACCTGATCGGTTGAATAAGTTAATTATTGAATAAATTAATAAGTTAATTATTGTTTGATCCTTGATTGCAGTCGATTGGTTTAATAAGTTAATTATTGAATAAATTTGATTTTTTTAATTGGTAAAAATGTTAGAAAATATATATTTTTTAATTCATAAATATTTAAAAAAATCGTGTCACCGGATCTATTTTTCTGAAGGTTGTTCATGTATATTGTTACAATAAAATCATTCTCTGCCAATGGTACATTTCAATGGTAAGCTTTGATGTATGTGTACACAGCCCAGATAACAAAACTCCACAGTTCACACTAAGCACGGAGATGTTTTTATTAATGAAAAACGAATACATATAGTATGGGTGGACAGTTGCAGGCAGTTGCAAACTGTTACAGTTACAGGCGGATAGATAGTTAGGGAGTTACGGATTAGTTAACAAGGGAGTTACGGATTAGTTAACATTCCCCCCTTAATCCGAAGGGACATTTGTCATCCCAAGCATCATTCGAAATTTTTGAAATTTCTCTCGACCTAAAGCTTTAGTAAAGATGTCCGCAATTTGCTTTGAAGTGGAACAATGATTGAGATGAATGGTTTTGGCCTCAACATGATGTCGAATCAAATGATATTTGGTGTTGATATGTTTGGTTCGATCATGGAATTTAGGATTTTTGGCCAATTGTATTGCAGAAGTATTGTCAACAAAGAGAGGCATTGAAGTCATTTGTTTCTCCTGGAAGTCTTCAAGAATTTTCCGAAGCCAAATAATTTCTTTTGTGGCTTGAGCTGCTGCAACGTATTCAGCTTCAGTTATAGAATCAGCAGGAACTGATTGCTTTCGTGATCTCAAAGTGATGGTTGTTGATCCAAGATTCATCAAATAACCTGAAGTAGACACCCCATGCTCTTTATCTCCGTCAAAGTCAG
>SNQJ01S0092578.1:55962-74618 GCA_010110895.2 Picea sitchensis | reverse complement strand
AAGGTAAACTAAGAAGCTTATTATCGTATCAAAGAACATATTATTGCATGTTTATAAATGACTATATGAAGCCTATGCTATATAATAATTTTTTTAACATACAACATTTTATGATTTTGGTATAACATCACAATACTTTCGATTTTTTTGGGGTGTAGTACTAAGTGATAAAATTTCATCATTGTGTGTTTTAAGTGAGTTCTAAACTCTTATGAGTTGGGGCCATTGTTTCATTCCTCAAAATGAGGGCACACACTATATGGTTTTTTCATTCTACCCATTAGTTTGCACAAAAGAATTGCAGATAAATGTAAGTAACTTGTTCTATAAACCACTTTGAGAAGATTTTATATTGAGATGCATATAAATGTAAGGAAGCTAGAGAGGTAGTGGGGGGGCCCAGAGGTCCCATAGTGATAATAGTGGAGGTCATTCAATGTAAGGTGGACTAGGTCCACTATATTATTAAATAAGGCCCACTATGGTAGTTAGATATAATAAATGGGTAATTAGATATAATAAATGTAAGAGGACATGTAAGGAAGCTAGAGAGGTAGTGAAATTTAGGGCCCATAGTGATACACAGGTGGAGGTCATTCAAAGCAGGATCAGGGTCCACTATAGCTATTAAATATGGCCTACTATGGTAGTTAGATAATAAATGTGGTAACTATATATAATAAATGTAAGAGGATCGCCTTAGGTTCCACGAGGAAGATCCCTCCCCTAGAATGTTCTTAGGGTGATGGTAACACTATATAAAGAGGTTCACACAATGTAATGGGATATAAAGAAACATTGCATTTGGGAGTCACATGCCTGTCAAGAGGATGCCCCCAAGAGGCAAGGAACAGAGAGGATTCCTCCATAATAAGATCCATTGTGCATGGTGTTTCCCTACCTCAAGGGTTTTGGCAATAATAAAGTGTGGTTTATTATATATTGCTCTTTTTAACCATTGTGTATTCAATATTTGTGGTGATTATATTTGCATCTTATTCAAAAGTTCTTAGGCAGTTTAGAGAGGTAATGGGGGGGGCTGAAGGGCCCATAGTTACAATAGTGGGAGGTCATTCAATGTAAGGTAGACTAGGTCCACTATATTATTAAATAAGGCTCCCAATGGTAGTTAGGATTTACAATAAATGGTAGTTGCATATAATAAATGTAAGAGAACTTTAGAAGGTTCTTACTGGTGGAAGATTCCTCCTCTATAACGTTCTTAGGTGATGGTAGAACTATAAAGGGGTTCAAACAATGTACTGGATATGATGAGAAATATTATATTTGGAGCTGATGCCTTCAATAGGAGGATGTGCCCTCGAAGAGGAAAGCAAACAAGAGAGGATCCTTCCATAATAAGATCCATCAAAGTTTCCCTACCTCAAGGGTTTTGGTAATAATAAAGCGTGGTTTCTATATATTTCTTTATGATCTATTGTCTATTCAAGATTTGTGGTGATTATATTTTTAGATTCATTCAAGTTCTTAACAAGACAAGTTATATATTAGCAAATATAAACTAAGTTTTAAAAATGGACTTTTTATAAATAAAGAGGAAATTGTTCTAGTCCATTGATTTCAGAGGTAATATAATCTATTGATTTTAACATCGATACAATATATTCTATATGTGAAATAAGCCCAAGGCATATCAAGTAGTCACATTGGTTTCAAAAATAATATAACAAAACCAATAGGGTGCATTGATTTCTGTAATGATATAGTGGAAATGATTCAATGCATTGATTTCATAAATGGTATACATTTCCCAGTGTGAGGGGATTTGTAATTCCTTTCATGTTCAATGTGGAGATGATACTTGACATTTTAAAAAAACTTATAAAACATCACATATATAAAAATATACAATATTGACCCTAATCTAAAATTAAAAACGATACCCTCGGATGGGGTGTTTGATCATGTGTCAATAGTCAATTGTGCATGAGGGAGATGGCGGTTCACAAGTTTCAGATTGGATCCATTTCCAAGGTGGAAGGAGGGTACCATATTGTTAATGCAGCTATCTCGGAGAGATATATAGTGCAACCAAATTACTAGAAGAACTCATGGAAGAGCATGCAAGTTCAAACCACGAACAATTTTATTGAAGGAGAGCATAAATGAAAGAATTAAGTTTAATTGCAATTGAAAGGATATCATGGTAAGTACACTATGGTGTGGTTTCATCAGTAGGTTATCCTGCATGGAAATTTTATGGGAAATAATAACAGAAAGTGCATATGGAGATTTTATACAAGAGGTTCGAAGCATCCCGGCTCAGCATGGTTTGTTTGTTTCTCATTTAGCTGTGGAGGGGTGGATGGTAGTTTTATTGTCCATTACTATTAGTCATCGCTGATTCTTCTTCTGCTGTGGTTTCATGTT
This sequence comes from Picea sitchensis, assembly GCA_010110895.2. NCBI lineage: Eukaryota > Viridiplantae > Streptophyta > Pinopsida > Pinales > Pinaceae > Picea > Picea sitchensis. The sequence goes on along the minus strand of SNQJ01S0092578.1, from coordinate 72,227 downwards.
TATTTTTTCATTATCCATGGTTCTTTTCGCTCTGATGACACTTTATTCTATCATCCCTCGTAAGAGAATATAGCCTTTTTCATGGAGAAATGGGTCTGCAAGACAAAGCCCCATTTTTAGCCATGAAAATTAAGAGAGCAGGCATGAAAGGGGAGAAAACATGACCCCAAATAGTCACATGGATAGAAGAGTGAATACAATAGGATAGGGGTTCTCTATTAACCTAAAGAGAGAACCAAGCCAAATATGCAGAGGGACAGAATCAACACCCACCTTTCCCCTGAACCACCAAGGGAAAAAGAGAGACCATTAGATGATGCTTATAGCTAATAGTAAGAAAAAATATAAGCATGGGCAAAGACACACCCCACCCTAGGAGACCTAATATAAAATCAAGAAGATGAGGAAGTTCAACAGTGGACCAACTAGTAATGGACCCAATAGGAACCACCAACACCCAAAAATCCACCCCTCCACAACAAGAAACACTAGAACATTTAATTTTTCGACGACATTTTCGTAGAAATTGCCACTTTTTATTATTAGGAGAATGAGAAAAATCCTTCTCCCCAAACATTGTTTCCCTCACATGATCTCAAGATATCAATGTTCTATATATCACGTTGGTTCCACATTTCTAGCAGACACGTGCCATGTTTACTTTCACTGTCCAAGCCCACAATTGAAGTTTCACAAGCGACGAGCGACATTGCACATGAGATGCCACCAGACACTGACAAAGTGACGTTTGCAAAGTTAGACATGTGACACATGAGACATTGCAGTGAAACCCATAGACCTTGGAGAGGATCATGACAAATGTCGCAAGGAACGTCGAAGTCTGATGACCTTTATGCGAGAAACAAATTTAACGTTGAAAGACATTGGAGATATTTGTCACATGACCGAGGACTCATGAAAATATTTGAAATTCATGCTATATCAGCGATGGGGGGAACATCGAAGTCCGACGACCTTTATATGAGTGATGAATTTAACTTCGCAAGATGTTGGAGATAGTTGTCACACGACCTTCAACTTGTGCCAATATCCAATGTTCAAGCTATTAGCATTGAGAGTCACCATACCGCTAGAGGATAAGCCTGTTAATTCATCAAATAGGTTTTTATTGTTAAATTTATGATATAGTGTCAAATGGACAAAACTCAACACAACAATGCTCAAACACAGAAATTTGAAGGCAAGATGCATAAGCAAGTGACGTATTGGCTAACTTTAGTCATGTGGATTTAAAGAAAAGGGTATGGAAGATTTTAATGAGAAGGATGAGTGGTCTACTATTAGCACTGTGGCCTACTTTGAAGAAAAAGGAGGAAAATCTCAAACACAAGAACTTCTTTAATCTAAACTTTAAAACACTAATAACAATTATGCCAACATCACAATCAAGAATACATTGTAACACAACTGTCCATAATATTTCTTCAATTGAATCATTCAATGATGTGAAAATCATAGTTAGAAAGAAGTAAGATGATGGAAAATAAAGTTGACTTCTATTAGGAAAATATTCTCAGATCTCATACATAAAACTAGAGTATGGCTCTGTTAGATCAAAACATTACATAAGAAAGTCTATTCTCAATCATTCAAACCCAAAAATTCCTTCAATGTTCTATATCGAGTATTCTAAATAATGAGTGAAAATACAATCTAAGATGCTGATCCTCTAACATAGGATCAACTTAAAACTCAAAATATATCTGCATAAGTGGACAAAAACAAAACTGCAAAAAGGGAAATGTTGAACCATCCTAACACCATATTTGCATAGAGGTGTCTCCTTTGAGCACACATCTCCTTCATTTCCATGTGTACACTAGCTCCAAATGACCTCCAATCATCTTTGCTAAGCTCCACTAGCCACCGGGTGACCAAGGATTTCAAAACCCATCAGCCAGGGAATTGGGAGGAATCCCCATGTTGACTTATTAGCCAACATATTTAATTTGGCAATCTAATTTCAGAGGAATTTGTTAATCCCTAATATTGTCTCTTTACCCCTTAATTGGGGCTTATTGTATTAGTAATGTTATTTTTGTTTATGTCGGCTTTATTGCATTAATTGTAATTATACTTCCTAGTCTCCTATATATACCAAGGAGACATTTCATTTTGAATCATCTTGTACTTCTGAACATTTATGGGTATAAGGAGGTTTCCACTTCAAAGAGGCTTATTATCTGAAATTACTTTTTTTCAAGGCTGACCACTTTTTCCTCGGTGTTTTCTATTCTATATTGATATTTGGTTCTTAACATATGGTATCGGTGCTCAAGGTCTTGGGGTCACGCTACATCTAAGACAACTTGCAATTTTCATAAATTTTTCTACAATGTTTCAAGGAATGGATTGAGAATATTTATTATATGATCAAGGTATGGGTTCAAATTCTCAAAATCAGAGGTCTTATAATTTTTGAGATACAACTTGTACAAGATAGGTTCTATAATCATCATGAATTGAGTCAATGCAGAATTTTCTCTATAAAAACACTTTTGTAACGCTTTCACCCTAAACTCCATAGGATATTCACAAAAATTAGTAAGGCATCTATGGTAAGACATTAAGCTTCTGAGTCTTAAATTTGTATATACACCTTTTGTACGATAGGGTATCTGACTGAATCCCCATTGACTAGTCTCAAGAAGGTGTCTGTAAAACAATCATAATCCTTCCTAGAGTATCAAAATGGAGTGGGACTAGTTTCATTGGATCATGGATAGTTCATAGTATTTTGGTACAAGTTTCAGAATTTTATATCAATTATTTTGTGTGTATGCTATACAAGTGCGAGATCTCCCGAAAAGCCAAAATCGGCTGTCAGGGGAAGTTACCGAAATTCCACTTGGTACATCCAATTTTGATCGGACCTATGGAATTACATAGTTGAAATATCAGAGAACTATAAAATAAAAGTTTCATACCCGTAAGGGTCAACCAGAGATACAATAATAAATATTGTCTAGTGGAACCACCTCAAATCAAGGTTCAAAAGTGATACTTGGCCAACATGCCACCTAAGCAAAAGGGAACTTCACACCAAATAAGCCTGCATAATCCTACTTGGACTCTTTACGAAGGTGAAGAAATGCATAGATTACAAATGATTTACAAAAGAAGATAGAATAAAATATGAACTACAAGAGACAGCTGTTGGAGGCAAGATGGATGGTTTAAAAGAGATCATGGAAGTATTGAAAACTTTGTAACAGAAGACACCTAAAAAGTGAAAAATGCATCCCATGAAATTCATGATGAGGACACAAGGGAAGGGTGAATCAAAATGGAGAAACTCAACTTTGGGTTGAATACCAAATCCATGCTCCTAAGATCGACATGAGGAAGCTTGATGGCAAGGACCCAATCACATGGATACTGTGATGGAGCACTTTGATCTACATAATGTACCATAGAGAAAAAAGGTACAAATTTCTTTATATTTATAACCTAATCAATTTGTATGGTATCATTTGTTGTCGTAAATCACTCATTACTTGGACAATTTTCTTCCATGAAATGATAGAAATACTATGAGGATACATGAGCACACTTTGAAATTTCAATTGATAAATCTCAAGCAAAAAGGGTTCACATCGAGAACATTGAGAACTTCCAAAGATTGAATATAAAGGTAATCGATATCTTGCATGAGCACTTGATTGATGTATTCATAAGAACTTTAAAGGATAACATTAAACATGAGTTTCACCTTTGGGAACCTTGAGAAATTTGAGATTGCATTTAAGGTGGCAAGAAATGTTGAAAGTAAAGTAACTGGATATGGCTACTAGAAGGACCAATCCTAACATCTATAGAGAGAAAATGATCCTTCTTATAAAACACCCCAACCTACGTTTGACACCTCAAAAAATTATTGGAGGAAAGAAAAGAAAAAGGTTTATGCTTTAATTAGATGTTAGGCACAAGTATAGGGACATAAGTGCAAGTAAGGGAGAAGAAATTATTCTACATAGATTGTGAAGCAGAGAAATAAGAATAAGAATAAGAACCATCTCAAGATGGAAACGTAGGTGGTAGCCACCTCCTCTCAAGAGTTTACTCCCACGATATCATGTAATGCATTGGTCGGAATTAGCACCCCTCAAACCCCCAAGATCAAAAGCGCTGATATATCAAAAAAGAAAAAAAGGTAATAGTCCTAATTGATTATGGAAGTACTCATAATTTCATTCACTATAAATCAGCCAAAAGCTCAACTGCTTTATTATTATCTAGCACCGTAGCTTCAAGCAATGATTGCGATGAGGATCCACAATTGGTTTAGAATTGCTTAGGAAAATGCAATAAGATCAATCTTACTATGGGGGAATATGTAATGAATAGTCCAATGATTTCTATACCCATGGGTGGTGTTGATGTTGTACTAGGAACAATCATTAGGAACAACGACTTTTAATTTTCAAGAACTTTTCATGAAATTTTCATTGGAAGGAAAAGAAATTGAGTTAAGAGGTATCACAGGGAAACCCGATATGGTGATAAGCTCTAATGGAATGAAAAAATTACTGAAAAAGGGGCATCAAGGTGTTATTGCACAACTATGCTCACTAGATGTTCAAACATATAAGCCAAGTATTCCTCAAGATCTCCAAAGGATCAGCCCCTAGTTGTATGGTGTATTGGATAGGATTGCACCCCAAAATGCACCCACGAGCTGATTCATGGGTTGGGCCACTCCCCTTTTGGGTGGTTGGTCGCATGACTGTTGATAGACCACGGGCTGGGGATTAGCCCCAGCCCACTCCATGCCATAACTTAATACTTTGACACATTTATACATTTAAATGCATTATATTAAACAAGACTCATGTGGGCGCGTTGGTGTTGGGTCATTCTTCAAAGCATTGGCTTGGTGGGTGGTCGTGAGTTCAAAACCCATGCACCCCCAAAAAAAAATTAGAACTTGCCACACTTGTTTTGATTGGGTGACATGTGGCTACCCATGCCTGGGCCACGTGGCACCACCACATTTTCCCGAATATTGACAAGTGTCACACTGCCATTGGTCCAAGTTTGCACCATCTACCCAGTCACATGTCGCCACATGTCTCTACCACATCAGCATCATGAGGTGTCTTTTTGTGATGTCATGATGTCATCATGTTGATGTCATCATTGATTTTTTTCTAGTCCTTTGACTTTTTAGTTGTTTGAGAAAATAGTTAGAGTGCAATAACTCTCGTATACGAAGCCCGTTTGAGAAAGTAAATATACTACTGGAATCAGTGCGATGAGCCGGTAGAAATGGAATTGGTTTCATTCAATTCTTAGAATTTTGATTTTTGATCATTTTCTGAGCCTGGGGAGCCTCCTGGATCAAAAGAAATGATCAAGAATCAATACTCGTTGCCAAGGATTGATGATATGTTCGATCAGATGAAAGGCATGACATTGTTTTCAAAGATCAACTTGCAATTAGGGTATCACCATTTACGGATCAAGGAGGATGACATCCATAAGATCGCCTTTAAGACGAGGTTTGGACATTATGAGTTTACTATTTTACCTTTTGGACTGACAAACGCCCTTGGGGTTTTTATGAGTGTGATGAATAGGGTGTTCTGTGAATACTTGGACAAGTTCATCCAACTATTCACTAACAGTATTTTGAGTTACTCTCGCATGATGGAGGAGCATGATGAGCAATTGCGCTTGGTACTACAGTGTGTCCAAGAGAAAAAATTGTATGGGAAATTGTTTAAATGCTATTTTTATCAATTGAAGATTCACTACTTAGGGCATATCATCTCCAACGAAGGTATCATCATGGATCCAGTAAAGGTTGAGGCTATTATGGAATGGCCTGCACTAACGAATGTCCCAGAAGTGTGTAGCTTCATGGGTTTAGCGGGATACTATTGACGGTTCGTTGAGGGTTTCTCAAAGATAGAAAATCGGATTATGGAATTGCAGAAGAAGAACAAGAATCTTTTTTGGACCAAGAAATGCACAGAGGCATTTCAGAGGCTCAAGGAGTTCTTGAAAACGACACCGATACTAAAGGCCTCTGACATGGACGCGTACTTATCGGTATGCACTGACACATCCGAGGAAGGCTTAGGCCAAGTCTTGATGCAATATAGTCGAGTGATTTCTTACATCTTAAGGAAGTTGAGAAGGCATGAGGAAAACTATGCCACACATGATTTGGAGTTTTTATCCATTGTATATGCCTGGAGAGTTTGGAGGAACTACCTTATTGGACAAAAATTTGAACTAAAAATAGACCACTATGGACTACAACACATCTTTATGGAAAGTGACTTGAACGCGTGCAACGACATTGGTCAGAATTGCTTAGAGAGTACGATTTCGATATTACTTACATAAAGGGAACAATGAACATAATGGTTGATGGATTGAGTCAGAGACCGTGCATATTTTCGGTGATGCCTCCTCAGACAAATCTAAATGAAAATATTCTAACTTTACTGTGCGATGATGACTGGTACAAAGAGGTTAAGGATTTTATCAGACAAAACATAATGAAATTAAATTTACACATGTTATTTTTATGTGTGGGGTTGAATATTTCATTGCCATGAGATTTCTTGCACCTGTTTTCCTATGGTATTTGTAATATTCTTGCTCGCTATATTCAGAATTGATTTCCCGTGGCGAACCCAACTTCTTATTGCATCTTTATTGATTATTATGAAGAAATTTGTGTTTTTATCTTTTGTCCCTTATCCCTTTAGTTATTAGTCTGTTCTTGAGTAGTCGGCCAGGAGCTGAATCGACAGTTGTCACTTCGGTGTTTAAATACCTATAGATTCAAATGCCCTTATTTCCTGTGCATGGGTAATAAGTGAAGGATAAATTTTTCTCCCAGTTATCTATCCCCTACTTATCACTATGTTTTTCTATTATGATTAATCTATAATCCTTGCGCCTTCTTGTGAATGAGTATCCTTGCAATTTTGATTGACTCATTGTTGAATGAGTGCTCCTTGTGGATTTTTGTGCTGAGTATCACCACATTTTTGTTATATTATCTTTGCAATTCCTTGGCATATTACCCAGCGCTTGATTGGTATAACCTCTGCGATTTTATTGATACACCCCAGCACTTTGTTTGGTATCATCTCTGTGATTTTAATGATGAGTCCAAGTGCTTGGTTTGGTATTTGGACTGCAATTTACATGTGTTGACTACGATGTAATAAATTGACATTGTTTTTAAGATGTAGTGACTGCTATTGTAATATATAGTGAATGTGATTTTATATACTGTAACAATGATTTTATTATATACTGATTACAAATTTACCCCAACAAATGTTACCTCGCAGAGAGTTCATTGATAGAGTTTGTAACATCCCGCTCTGGCGCACTGAGAAAATTTATTATTTGAGGACACTTGCTCACAAGTGATCTGGACTTTTCTGATGTTAAAACATTTATACTTGATTATGATGCGTTATGATAGACGACATGAGGTTTTACTATTTGATGTAGACAGGTTCTATTGACTCAGTTTTATTGAGTGTGCATGGTTTTGGACCTTGATGATGCAGAGGCATCGGTGGAACCCCTTGGACTCTAGATTGAGTCAGGGAGTGTGCTAATTGGGTTGATTTATTTACTGTGATATTTCATTGATTTGATGATTTGATGATTGACATGTTCTGACATGATTGTTGATGATGCAGGCTGGAGTAAAGGGTCCACACATGATTTCCAGAGAGGTTGAGGGAGTCAGGAAGTGTGCTAATTGGGTTGATTTCTTTTGATCAGATATTTCATTGATTTGATGATTTGATGATTGATATACCTGGTTATGATTGTTGATGAGATGCAAAGCCGAGAAGGTCCACACATGATTTCCGTGAGAGGTTGAGGGAGAGGGTGTGGACAATGTACTCTGCCGTACCCTTACTATACTCCGGCTTGGAACTCAGAGGGTTAACGATTACCTAGTTCGAGAGGATCCACGATACCATGGGGAAAACTCATGACAAGCCTCATGATGATTCATAAGGTACATGGGCCTTATCTTCCTTAGAGCCCTTAGTCTCCCAATAAGTTCACTCTAGCAGAGTGTTGGACTTCAGGGTTATAGATGTCTACCAACTACCAAGAAGTGAGTGGCAATCTTGAGCAATGTGGGTGCATCCTCAAGGGAATGTCACAAGTAAAGAAACACAAGTCCGCGGAGTGGAACCTTTGGAGAACGTGGTGCATCCTGAAGGCGCTACAGACAAAGGAAACGAATGAGGCGAGTGGCACCCTTTGGAGCATGTGGTGCATTCTCGATGGCACGTCTCATTGATGTTGATGGAAGAAACAAACCTAGATGGCCCTAAGACATTAACGCTAAGAAATCCTTAAACAACTTCCCTAACCAATTGTCGTTTCTAGCATAAAATAAAACTTCAAAACAAAATCCCTACTTAAGTAATGGTTAGGTCTTCATAAAATTTTTGGGGTAAATAATGAGAGTAAGAATTAAATCAAAACTAATGGTTTTAAAATTTTGCAAAGAAGAAATTATTTCCTAACTTGTGAAAGAACAAAAGATAATTAAATAAATAATAAATGAAAGATTAATTAGCCGCATTTACCTTTTTGGTTTAAAAATAAAAATAAAGAAAGGAATAATAAAAATAGGAAATGAGCCTTTTAATAAAGTTCTTCTAGAAGAAAATAATTTTGGAGAAATGTGGGAGATGAGGACACTTTTAAGACAGAGAATTTTTAGAGGGTTTTCATTAAAATAAATTAAATGTGATTTAGGAAAAGGAGGGGGTCTCAAAATCCCATAAAGAAAGGAAGATGAGGAAGAAAAGGATGGTTGTTAGCGTAACGTTACGTTTCCTGATTGTGGCTTGACTGATTTCTCTTGTGAGGAGTTGGGATTTTCTATCTCTAATTGGAGTGGTAGCTCACCTTAGCCTTGGAGGCGAGATGAGAATCTAGACTTATCTTCTAGACCTTGTGTGGCCCCTTTCCGACTCAGGGGGCTAAGGGGAAGCTGAGTACTCCTAGCGCTATCGGGAAGTACCGGTGTAGTCTCAACGGTCGGGCGAAGGAGTGGCATGGAGCATGTGGGACAACACCTGGAGCAAGCAGATGGCCAAGGTACGCTTTTCATTTGCATATTATAAGGTATTAGAACCCTGGAATTTTCTTAAGGTATCATCATCTTTATGTAACAACCTCCTTAATACAACAACAACTCTGATAACTCGTGCTTAATTTTTTTGTTTAAGGTGTGTATGCGGTAAAGGAAACAGACGCGACTTGACTCACGTGGGCTACACTGACTAATAACAAAACGAACCATGATGATCAATATAGCAAGAAGACATAAGGCGCACTACAAGTAACTACAAGCATTAAAAGACATACGGTTATGTATAGTATGAACATAGATGGAAGAATCCAAGTAGTAGATTTTACTATTCTGATGATCTCACAGTATGCAGGATGATCCTCATCAGAATCATCATGCTAATTTAAGACATATGCGTGACAGTAACCATGTTGTAACATAACATAACTGGACCCTTAACCCAAGCCAAATCCAACGCACTAAGAGATTGAATTAACTAACAAGAAGACTATACCCACTAATCTAAGCAACAAGTCGACAAGATGCAAGATGACATCACTCAAATTAAATTATGCAAGCTATTAAACGACTTCTCCAAGAAACCATAAACCATTATCTATTAAGCAAGATGTCTAAGTGCGAAGGAATGAACTATTATAATGTTACTATTGTCATAAATGTTATCATAAATGTGAACTATTATATGCACTTAACAAAATTAAAATATGCTTGTCAACATATATACATTGTCCATTAAAATAAGTGAACAACTTAACATTTAAAAAGTGATCTACGCTGCTTATTAAATATTCGACTTTGTTGTCTATATTATTGTTTTCTAAATTCATGGTGTTTAAATTAACAAATATCTGCATGACTCTATTGATAAACTATTAATAATTATAAAGATATCGTTGGGTAAATAACCATACTTATTTGATAAATAAATATCGTTGTGTAATAGAATTACTCTCAACAATATATTAAACACTATCCATGATATTAAATCACTATCCACTAAAAATAATTAACAATGTAAAGGGAATGCCAATGATTAACACTATAATTCTCTATCTAAATAAAATAGTTAATCATATATATCGTTGGCATGTAAGTCGTTGTCACATAATTCGCTAATTAACAATATAAAGGAATGACAAGGAATAACACTATAATCATTGTCTAAATAAAGGAGTTAGTCATATATATATCGTTGGCATGTAATTCACTATCATATAAAGGGTTACTGTGTCTATTGAAATTTATGCCAACCATCCATGTATGCGTGATCGCTTTCATACCCAATAAATGCAAGATCATTGTTTATTATATACTATAACGTTGTTTATTATATTATAAAAAATTGTTGACTGTTATATCCTATCAAACACAACCATGTCAAAACGCTATCCACTAAATCCTATCAAACGTTGTGCAAATAACATTCATGGGTGTATATCATTAAGATATCGTTGTGTACATATATCGTTATGTATATGCCACATAAATCGCAGTGTGAATGTTGTGTAATTACTGACAATATCTATACACTATAACATTAAATTGACTTTCAAAACTACGATGTCAACAAACATATTACTGCGCAAAAGAGATATCACTATGTAATCAAACAATGGATGAGATGATGATGAGTAAATGCCAAAAGGGGCTGTGAAATCATGGTGTAACTATGAGGTCATTGTGTAATAACATTTATTTTTAAAATAATTTAAAACTCCCCAGAATTTAAATCGATACCAGCAATATCGCCATCCAAATGTAGAGTATAAAATGTGTTCCAAAAAAAAATATGTAGAGCATAATATCATTGTGGTAAATGCATTTAAAAAAAAAAAAGGAAGGTATGAACTCTGTAACAACCTCCTTGTTACGACAAAAACTCTGATAACTGGTGCAATTTTTTTTTTGTTTAAGGTGTGTGCACGCGTGTAAAAGGAAACAGACGCACTTGACTCATGTGGCCACCCGACGACTAACAAAACAAAACCATGATGATCACAGCAAGAAGACATAAGGCGCACAACTAGTAACTGCAAGCATTAAACGACATACGGGTTAAGTACAGTATGAACACATATGGAAGAATCCAAGTAGTATATTTTACTATTCTGCACAGGAAAGCAGGGCGTTAAATCTTAGTTCTCTGCTCCAGAGAGAGAGAAGGTCAGATAGGCTCCTGGATGACTACTCAGGAAGAAACTAGTAATCTTCGTCAGGTGTTTCACAAGAGTGGAAACCCTGCCTTTAAAGGGCCCGAGACTCTTGATACGGCACAAGATTCTTTACACAAAAATAACCACACACACAGACTTATATACTAGGCTATAAGGAGGTGTCTACATCCTTCCCGACACAAGCAGACCACACAAGAAAATAATACATCCAAGCATAGCAATAATTAAATGAGCAACCCCTCCCTCTATGAAAGGCACCCGACCTAAGGAACTTAGACAACAACCAACCAAAGTTAAGACAAGGCGTTGACTATGACTCAACTGTGAATGAATACAGACCATCTACTCCATTAAATTCATTAACCGACGAGTACCAGAGACATAAGGTAATTCCAATCACTCTCAATCCCCCATTTAATTAAGTCATAAAATCTTAAAGGACTTAGCTCAGGGACAATACAATTGTGTGCCATCACAAAAAATGATAAAAGCATCGCTATGAATTGGTTCCCATAATACCTTTTATATCACCATGAATTGCAATATTCACCAACACTTTGCATTTGTGTGTTAACCATATTAATTAAGCCATCATTACCCTAATGATGAACACCTTTACATTTACCTTACTAAACATAAAACACTACAACACTTTAACTAAACGTTATGATACAATACATTCCCTTACATTATCATTCCATTATAACAGAATACATTTGAGTACATTACCTTCACATTTCTTTTAACAATTCATCATATTACAATTCATCACAATATCCACATAAAATGCAGTAACAATTCTTATGCCCCTTACTGTACCCATTGATATTAATAAACAATAAAATTTCAGTAGCATTTCCATTAATTAATAATACCTTTCCAATGAATGTTACCATAACATTTCATTTAAATAACATTACAATTCATGTGCTTAAATTCCATTGCTTTCTCGAACCAGAAAGTACCATCCTACAGTTCATCGGTAACACAAATTATCATGCAACAATTGTATGAGGACTAAATAAAAAAGAAAAGAGTAGGTTTAATTTACCAGAAATTTTGGTCAACTTGAACATTTTTTTTTTAAATAAAACTTATAAGATCAAGAGGGGGCTCAACGAATATACCTTGCCACTTTGCACAGTTGGAAATAAAAGGCAAACATGCTGGCCCGAAACCCAGAGCATTTCTTAAAATGGAAACACAACAGAACAACACCAACCTTGAATTTAATGATGGGATGGGACCAAGAGGTTGAGTGGTCTCCAGGACGTAAATGCACGCCGAAGCTTGCGCCGAGGTTCAACCTAACCTACCCCTCAACAAGCTATCCCTCTTCAGATGGCATGCTAACCCAGACGTAGGTTAACAAGTGAGCATCAACAACTCCTGAGTAACGCAGTGATCAAAACTAGTTGCAGACAGCCAAGGGCCACGCGTCATAACACAAGTCCCAAGACCCTGCCTTTGTTTTCACGCGCATCTAACTCGCTCGTAATTCCATCCAATGCGCAGGCACGCTAAGAACGAAACGTAGTGATAAAAAACAAAGCATCAGGGGATGAACTCATTCACCTGCGGTTTTAAATCCAAGCCATGACACAGAGAAAGATCTCCCTTCAAGCAGCGTTAAGGAGCAGATTGGAAACGCCCAAGGGTGAAATATGCAGAGCAAATTATTACTCCACCAGTTAAGACTTCGTGCTAGCTTAACATCTAGGAATTCGCTACAAGGGATAAGGTTTTGAATCTAACCCCAACCTTCAAAATTTAATCTAAACTAGGCAGGGTCGCATGAGGATGTGATGCTACAGCAAGGGAAACGATTTTGACAACGCTATCTCTGTTCTCCTGGGAAAACGTATCACTTAAAACTCTACAGGTGCGATGGCTAACCTTGGTTTCAAACTTCAATGTGGAAACCTTGCATTGCAACTACTATCTGTAGCATTCAATTGTTCCAGTCAAGGTCTTAGAGGCAGGTCACGCACCATTGAAGCGGCCACCCAACGCCACCGTTGGTATGAGATCCAGTCAGTAGGTGGTCGTGTGAAGTCAACTAAACTAAAAGGTTTTTCAGTGCACAAGTGGGCACCAATTCCAGAAACTAGAATGAAACGATTCCCTAAAGATCGTTGAGCCTGTGAGGTTATTAGTTTTAGGAAGATTTAGCATTTCATACTGTGGGCACCCCTTCAGAAATTTAAATATCACCATCAATTAAAATTGCAGAGTTTCAGTTACATCAAATGGGTTCGCCTTTAATTTCCCTTTTAAAAAAAAAAAAAGAGCCAATGACCAGCAACCCAGGGCATTAGAAAGTAGAACGCATAGAAGGGCCTTCAACAGGTCTCTAAAATCATCATCACCAATCAGGGATGAGTTTAACTCAAGAGCTGTTGTAGAGGTTAGTGTGCTCGCAGTTTAAGGTAGGAAGGGTAAACTGTGGAAGAGACCATACGAGCATCACACGGGAAGCTGAGGTTGTTATCCAACAAGGTTTACATCGCGGCCACAAGTCTAACGCAGACACACCAATCACGCGTGGTCTTCCATGGCTAAGAAGGCAGCGACCTTACGGACAAGATGTGGAAGGTTCCATTAACAAGTAGATATAAAATAAAACAACCAGCACAGGAAATCCTTCATGGACGCAAGGCCGCCCATGCAAGGGGTACTCATTCGGTCAGGGGCACAAGACAACAACCACCCAGAGCAACGACAGAGTCAAGATGAAAAGTTTTACCCATTACACAAATTAAATTTCCAAAGAACAGAGAAAGTAAACCAGTCAATCCAATGCGAACCCTAGCAGATTTAAGTCAAGTTTTTTTTTTATCATAAATCCAATATAAAGATGATGATACCTTAAGAAAATTCTAGGGTTCTAATACCTTCTAATATGAAAATTAAAAGCGTACCTTGGCCATCACCGCCTGCTTCGAGTGTCGTCCACGTGCTCCATGTCACTCCCGCTCACCGACCGTTGAGACTACATCGGTACCTCCCAGCCAAACGCTAGGGGTACTCTGCTTCCCCCTTAGCCCCCTGAGCCACAAAGGGGCCACACAAGGTCCAAAAGATATGTCTAGCTTCTCAGCTTGCCCCGCAAGGCTGAGCTACCACTCCAATCCGAGCTGAGAAAATCCCAACTCCTCACAAGCAATCAGTCAAGCCACAATCCGACAGCGTAACGTTACGCTTACAACCCATCCCCGTCTTCCTCCTCTTCCCTTTCTTTTATAGAGTTTTGAGACCCACCCTTTCCCTAAATCACATTTAATTTAAGTTTTAATGAAAACCCTCTAAAAATTCTTTGTCTTACAATTGTCACTCATCCCCCACGTTTCTCCAAAATTATTTTCTCTAAATTTATTAAAAGGCTCATTTCCTTATTTTTATTATTCCCTTTTTTTTTTCTTTTTTTCTTTTTTTAAATCAAAAAGGTAAATGCACTAATTATTCTTTTCATTTATTATTTATTTAATTATCTTTTGTTCTTTCACAAGTTAGGAAATAATTTCTTCTTTGCAAAATTTTAAAACCATTAGTTTTAATTTAATTCTTACTCTCATTATTTACCCCAAGAATTTTATGAAGACCTAACTATTACTTAAGTGGGTTTTTGTTTGAATTTTTATTTTTATGCTAGGGCCTTTTTCTTTAAGGTTACACTAAAAGTTTTACCCTAGAAAAGTCTTAGGCTTAGGACTTAGATTCTGAGCTAGGAGACAATTGGTTAGGGAATTTGTTTAAGGATTTCTTAAGGCGTTAATGTCTTAGGGCCATCTAGGTTTGTTTCTTCCATCAACATCAATGCGACGTGCCCTTCAGGATGCACCACGTGATCCAAGGGTGCCACTCACCTCATTCATTTCCTTTGCGCGATGTGCCCTTCAGGATGCACCACGTGCTCCAAGGGTGTCACTCGTCGACTTGTGTTTCTTTTGAGCGACGTGCCCTTCAGGATGCACCACATTCTCCAAGGGTGCCACTCGCTGACTTGACTGATTGGTAGACATCTATAACCCTTGGAGTCAACAATCTGCTAGGTGAACTTGTGGGAGACTAAGGGCTCTAAGGAATAAGACCCCCACTTTATTGCGCACCCTTTAAAATCATCGTGAGCAACTGTCGCAGTCTTCCCCCACGACATCGTGGATCCTATCGAACTAGGTAATCGTTAACCTACAGTTTGAGCCACGGCGGGAGTGCTAGTAGACTGTGGCAGGGTTGTTGTCCACACCTCTCCCTCAACCTCTCTGGAAATCATGTGTGGCCCCTTTACTCCATATGTGAGTTTGGTCAGCAAGCTATCGTCATCCTGCATCATCAACAATCGTGTAAGAACATGTCAATCATCAAATCATCAAATCAATGAAATATCACAGTAAATCAATCAACCCAATTAGCACACTCCCTGACTCAATCTGGAGTCCAAGGGGTTCCACCAATGCCTCTGCATCATCAAGGTCCAAAACCCTGCACACTCAATAAAACTGAGTCAATAACACCTGTCTACATCAAATAGTAAAACCTCATGTTGTCTATCATAACGCATCATAATCAAGTATAAATGTTTTAACATCAGAAAATTCTAGATCACTTGCGAGAAAGTGTCCTCAAATAATAAATTTTCTCAATGCACCAGAGAGGGATGTTACATACACCCCCTCTTGTTCTAAACTTCGTCCCGAAGTTTCTCAGTATAAATGCCAAAATAAAAGTATCACAGTATCATAAGTCTATCTATCAAACAAAAATGGAAACTGCTGACGCATATCATATGCGTCCTCCCAGGTCATCGAGTGCGGACTATAACTGTCCCACTGGACCTTGACCTGATCTACCGTTTGACGTCATAACTGTCGAACGCGATGATCTAAGATGTGGACCGGCTCAGCCGTGAGCGCTCCCTCGTCTGATACCTACAAGGAACTCATGTCAATCACGTGTGTAGGATCACTAAT
>SNQJ01S0092578.1:32454-55952 GCA_010110895.2 Picea sitchensis | reverse complement strand
TAGCACACTCCCTGACTCAATCCGGAGTCTAAGGGTTCCGTCGATGCCTCTGCATCCTCCAGGTCAAAAACCCTGCACACTCAAATAAACTGAGTCAATAGCACCTGTATACATCAAGTAGTAAAACATCATTTCGTCTATCAGAACGCACCATAATCAAGCATAAATGTATTACTATTAGAAAAGTCCAGATCACTTGCGAGCAAGTGTCCTTAAAGAATAAGTTTGTAAGTGCGCCAGAACGGGATGTTACATCCTCCTCCTTGTCTAGCTAGGCTGGATATTGCACCACTGAAACCAAACTACAATGGAAGGGTTTTGTCAAAACCCAAATGAAAACTTTGGCTCCAACAATGCTCAAAGAGATCAATCCAAACATAATACCAAAGTGAAGGGTTACTCATCTATTTATTCTTCATCTGAGCCTTCTATATTTTTCCCTTTTGACCAAATCAAACCCTTACCTTATTTTCCCTCAAATTTTCACTTAAACATTAAAAATTACTTTTTAATGTTTAAATAATTAATAATTTACCTTTTTAATATCAGAAACTACTTAATTGTCTTCTAATACAGTCAACGTTCAAACAAATGAATGATTGGCCTTAATTGTTATATATAACAACAATGATGTTCAAACATGGACATTTTAAGTGTCATTCTATGCAATGATCAAGTTAGCGATGATTTTTAACCATATAACATGGTGTAAATTAAAATGGTGTGAATTAAAAAAGTTCAAAATTCACTCATCTATTCGAAATTTTGTTATGGTTATCTTCAAATTTTTGGTTTTCTAATTATTTGTAGAACAAAAGCACTTTAGGATGAGTGAAGTTAACAAAATATTAGGAAAATGTCAAGAACAAGAGAAAAAGGAAAAGATTGGATGCAAAACCATATACCTTTTAATTTAATTTAATGTAAAATAAATGGATGGTTAATTTTATTGGTCCATAAAATAGTTTAAATTCATTCAAGTTTTAGTTATGTTATTTATAAATGGATGGTTAATTTTATTGTTCCATAAAATAGTTTAAATTCATATATGTTTTTTTATGTTATTTTTTGTGATTGTTAGTGAAACAAATGAATGATTGGCTTTATTTATTACATAACAATAATTATGTTCATATACTAACAAGAGGTGGAATTTTTAAGTGCCTTTCTATAAAATAATCAAATTATCCATGATTCTTAATTATATAACAAGTACATGGTGTAAATTAAAATTATGTGAATTGCAAAAGTTCAAAATTCATTCATCTATTTGAAATTTTGTTAGGGTTATCTTCAACTTTTTAATTTGCTAATTATGTGTATAATAAAATAACTTTGGAATGAGTGAAGCTAACCAAATATTAGGAAAATGTCTATAACAAAAGAAAAAGGAAAAGATTTGATGCATAAGCATATACCATTTTACCAAACAATATATGAAAATGTGGAAAAACAAATAATTGAAAACATATAAATGTAAAACATATAAAGGTAAACTAAGAGCCTTATCATTGTATCAAAGCACATATTGTTTCATTTTTAGAATTGTCTATATGAAGCCTATGCTATATAATAGTTTTTTTAACATAAAGGATTTTATGATTTTCATATACTTTTGATATTTTGGGGGTGTAGTACTAAGTGATCAAATTTCATCATTATGTGTTTCAAGTGAATTATTCTCTTATTATCATGGCTCATTCTTTCACTCCTCATCATGAGGGAACACACCATTTTGTTTTTTGAGTCTACCCATTAGTTTAAAACAAAAAAAATTAAAGATAAATGTGAGTAATTTGTTCTATAAACCACTTTGAGAAGATTTTTTATTGAGTTGCATATAAATATATCTTCCTCTCTAAGTTTTAACATAATACTTGAATACATACAATTGATTTTAATGCCTATGGGTTATATATGGATACCTTTCTAACCAAAACATAGACCTCGTAGAAGAAATATTTGAACTACAAGACCAATATATACATAATGTGAAGGATTGGACATAGTAGGGATATGTTTCATGGTCTAATACATGGTTAGGGATACAAACAAACTGTAAGGTCTTCTATTAGAAGGGTGCAAAAACCCTTGCCCAAGTCCTCAAGGAGAGGGAACTTGGGGTTGATCCAACACCCAAGTGTTGCACTAATTGAGAAAGTGGGAAACTTGGGTGCACAAATGCGCCAAGTGTATTTCCTAACCATGAGGAAAAGCACAAGGCAGGGTACACCAAGGTTGGGATGCACCGATCCCAAGGGACACGATGGTTGACGAGTGTTTGGGTTTGCTTGGTTGCATTGGTCCGTGAAGGTGCGCAACAATTCGTTTGGGTTATTTGGTCCACGAAGGGATGTGAGACACATAAAGGACGTGTCAGTTTGCGATAGTGACCTTTGGAGTCCATATAAGAGAACAAGGGTGAATAACCAATGAAGGTATTTTTGAAAAACATGTGATAGTGTTCCTTCTTTTGTGCTTAATGTAAATATTGAATATTGTGTGAAAATGTTTCCTATGTAGGAGCATCGCCAATGAAGCATAAGGAGAGGATAGCTAGGCACACTAGCGTACATTTTGAAGAGATTTAAATTTTGAGGAATGTATCATGCAAATATTTTGAAAGGAGTTGTAATTAAAGAATATCTTAAATGTTGTAGAGATGGATTGTTCATGAAGACATAGGAGAATGTATTTTATTTTAATGTAGTTGAGTGCAGTACAAATTTAATGTGTTTGATCTTATCTATCTGTCACAAATATCTATTTTAATAAATATTATTTGTTGATAGCTTTTAATTCGATAGGATAACTTTAGAGTAGTTGGAGGGAAAAACTTGAAGAGCCCTCTTGTATAAAGTTTTGTATTGTTTCCCAGTAGAGGTTGTTGGCACTCTAGTTATTGAGAGTTGTCGCCATTTTAGCTGAGTGCTAAGAGATGAGATCTACCGAGAAGCAGTATATGAACATATTTATATTTCAGTTGAATGAATATAACAGAGGAGAATTGTCCCAAATGTATGGTGTTGATCCGTCTATCTAAATGAATGAATGGTAGACTTTTTTATTTATTAAGAATTCTCTGTTATTTCTTGTTCTTGTGTTTATGAATTCATTTGGATGGCTAAATGTATCAATCTGTGATATTTTAAATAAGTTTCAATTTTTTCTCTTCTACGAGAAAGTGCAAGTGTTCATAGTGTCCACAAGAAGTGCGTAGACAGAGTTTGTTTCTACTCATAAGACCAGAAGAGATAACATGAGCCTTATGTGTGCAAGGAGTGCATAGTTGCTGCAAAGTGTGCATTGGCAAAGTCCATTTTGACTCAGAAATTTTTGGAGACATAGCTTGAAGAAATTTCATCCACAAGGAGTGTGAAAAAGATTCTTCTCACTCAGAAGTTCAAGAGGAGTATATGAAGTTCTCCATAGAGTGGTTGGATTTTAGAAGAGAATCTATTGCAAGGCATGCACATGCTGAAATTCAACTAAGTGTCGAAAGGAGTATTTTGAGAAGACAAGAGTTAGAGGAAGAACAACCTCAGGAGGGACAATGATGATAAATATTATAAGGAAGGAGTCCTTTGATATTTCCCAGAATTAGCAAGATAGATCCATCCAAGAGGGACTAGAATCGATCCAGACTGCCAGATATGATGTAACGTACCTCCTCATTACGACAACGAACCTCATATAACAAGTGCAATTATTTTTTTTATAATGTGTGTGCGCGCATGTCCAAGGGAAATAAACACATTCGACTCTGCGTCGCCACCCGACGACAAACATGACACATACAACAACGAACACAACATGACGACCTAAGACACACATCAAGTATCTGCATGCAAGGAATGACAATCGATCGATAATAAATAAGATTGACTACCCGCTCGTCCTACCCTGCAATGGTTAGGACCTCCAAGACACATAAGCAACGCTCAAGCCCAGGTTCCCATCGATTTTAACCATTTAAGGTCTTAGGGCTGGTGACTATTCCGAGGAACATGGAGGTGTCTACATCCTGCCCGACACAATAAACCAAGCAATAGATGTTACACCCAAGTACAACAATAATAAATGAACATCCACGTCCTCCATGGAAGGCGCAAGTCAGAAAGGACTCCGACAACAACCAACCACTATTTAATACTTGACAATTCCTAGGACTCAATTGGCATTAAAGGAAAGATCAATCACTCCATACGATTTCCAATAGTCAATGAGTTACCAAGTCCATCCTTAAGATAATGTATATTCAATTACTTTCAAATCCCCATTTACTAAGTCATGATAACTTGTTGTACTTAATTCAAGGACCTTACACTATAAATGTTTACCACTAACAATAAAAATTATGATATTGTTACCATAAAATAATGAACGCATTACATTTAGATCATAATAACTTTGCAAAAATAACAATCACAGTTCAGCTTATGCGTTATCCATAACTATAAAACTACAATATTATTACCATAAAATGACAACACCATTACATTTTAAATTACAATAACCTTGCAATAGTAACAATCACCTTACAAGACAATGACAATTATTATAGCAAGTACGACAATAATCATGACATCAACACAACCATCATTATCGCAATTAACAAGGTTATCTATAGTACAACAAATTGAAATAGTGAATCATTATTAACTTCTTAATTTACTCACTACTATGGCAGTGTTGCTTGGGAGAGTACCTTTAATCAATTACAAGACAAGACAATTAATGCGACAGGTCAGACCTTGAATTGGGTTAACTTTAAAATCTAATTCGTAGTATTTCACTCTAACTTCAAGTCTAGTTTATCATGGTCAGCATCCTAAATTGGCATAACTTATAAACTACTCCTGGCAACTTTTAAATCATAATCTAATCATGTAACCATTACATTTTAACAATTTAACAATAGAAACATTATACCATATTCAACGGAACATTATTTTCAACAATACTCATCATTACCAAGTTTTACGTGCACACTTATGAAGTACTTTCTTATTGAACTTATTTCAAGACATTACATTGTATTTGTTATCAATGGTAATGAAATTTCAACATCTTTACCATACAATAATAACCACATTACATTTTATATTACAATAACTCGATAAAATGATGACCACCTTGCACCTTATATATTATTTGTAACCATTACATTAACATTACTATAAAAAAAAATAACATTGAATTTTTAACCTTACCATAATCATTAGTATTAACTTTAAACATTATATTACATTAGTTTTACCATGAACAATAATAGCCTTGAAATTAGCATTACCCTAGATATTAGCATCAACCTTAACATTCATTACATAATTGTACTGCACTTTTTCATAAGCATACTTCATGATACCTGTATTATTTACTGTATATTGATAGCCCTTTTTTTAGTCGTTTCTACTCAATATCATTATTTATGAGGAATGGTCTATACCTGGAAATCTTTTGAGTGTGGACTGAGGTTAATATAGAAATTTTCATAACATATATTGAGATCGTACAATGATATACAATCTATTTGATGAAAACATTTCATGTCCCATGTGTTACAATAATTAAATATTTAAATTGGATACTTGAGGATACTTTGTAAATTGGATATCGAACATCTTCATTACTTGTCTCGGATGTTATATATTGTTATTGGTTATTATGACAAATTATTTAAATTTATGATGTTAGACATTGTGACTATCTTGTAGCTTGAGTATATTGAGCTCTGCATATCGAATTTTCTCCACATATAATTTATGTTCATTTGCCTTCCTTTGTACGACATAAAATATTGATATATGAGAAATAAGGGATCTTTCTCATATAGGGATATTTGATATTTAATTTCAGTATAGGGGTTTAAATTTTTTTTTTGGGGTAAACAATCTTGGATTGACAACCAGGGACAGTGCGTCTGATTGTACAACAATTCAGGAAATAATCAAGATGTACAGTGTGATCAAGAATGTATAGTGCGATTAGGAAGAGTTAGAGAATTTACCAAACAAATACGCGACCCAGAAACTATAACTATGCAAGAATTCATGTAACTCGTGGGCGGCTACAGATTAAATCTCACGCACTTAAGTCAAACCTAAACTATCAGTTCGGTGTAAGTTAGAAGAAACGATAGGGTAGATTTAAGGCACAATGACTCTCGGATTGAAGATACATTTTTGTTGGCCACCGAAGGGATCGTTGAGTGTTAACAATCAGCTTACAAAGTTTAACATCCAATGAGCTAAAGCGTTGGAGTTTACCTTTCAATACACACCTCGAGGTAAAGATTTCCTTAACTAACACGCTCTGGCAGTCTAGATTGAGGGGCGTGTAGTTGGTCAAGCATCGACGATCAAATTACTGGCCCAAATTAAAATGAAGAGGGTTGCAGTGCATAAATATGAGACAATCCAGAAGTCTGTTGGATGACCAACGCTAGAATGAGATTCAGAACCAGTCTTACAACGAGCAAAAAAAACCAGGAAAGATTTCACCATAACAAAATCACCCTTACCACCCTTCACAAAATGAATTCAACATTTTCCCCTATCTAGTTAAGTAATCAGAAGTAAAATGTCTATATCTATTACAGAACGGAATCGGCATTAGATCCATGCAGAAGGAGCTCGAAAAATTTCTTTTATTATCTATGTAAAAGACCAAAGTAAAATGTTTGTATCTTTTACTGCATGAAATCACCATTTCAATGCACCCAAGTATATACAACAATGCATTCAACTATAGCAGTGATGGTCAATGACTGTAAAACTAAACAACAATAATTTAAATGCTAATTACCACATCTCGGGAAATATAGCGCAAAGAGTAACGCATAAACTTAAAGATCCCAACCCAGGAAGAGTAGAACCAAAACCAGAATGTTGACCACAATAATTTTAGGCATTCAATCGAATGGGAAAAAACGTAAGGCAGAATTCATCCATTTACAATCAACATACAGATCAAGCATACATTCCTAATGCATTCTACTTTACAAAATAGACAAGCGTACCATTCCCTGATCGCATGCCTCAAAGGATGTATGTGCGCTCTGTGCCGCTCTCGCTCGCCAACCGTCAAGACCTCACTGGTACCTCCCAGCCAACGCTAGGGGTACTATGCTTCCCCCTTAGCCCCCCAAGCCGCAAAGGGTCCACACACTATCTAGATGGTACATCTATCTCCCAGCTCACCTCGCAAGACCGATCTACCACTCCTATCGAAGCTGGGAAATCCCAACTCCTCACAAGTAAATCAATCAAGTCACTAATCCGGTAGCGTAACGTTATGTTAACAGCCAATCCCCTTCTTCCTCCTCCTTCCTCTCTTTTATAGATTTTTAGAACTTCCAAACTTTCCCTAAATCTCATTTAATTTAAGTTTTAATAAAAATCTTCTAAAATTTCTCCTTCGTACAAGTGTCATTCATCCCCCACATTCCTCCAATAATTATTTTCTTTAATTTATTAATTTGTCTAATTTCCCTCACCCACCTAGAGTTACTCCTATTTTTACTCCTAGGTGTCCCTAGATTTCCTTACAGGTTTTAAATACTTTCCCTAAAATGAAGTTGCTAATTTAATTCAATTTAGAAGGTTCTTAATTGCAGATTCTTTACTAAGTTGACCTCGTTTTTTACCATAAGTTCCCCTCTTTCCCTTTTTAAGTTACCTCCATTCCCTAGTTTCCTAAATGTTATAATTTCCCTCTTTCCCCTTTTTATTATACCTAAAAAAGGAAGTTGCTATTTAACCCCTTTTTCCCTTTTATTATTAATTCATCATCTTTTTAAACTATCAAAAATTAAAAATAATTAATTTCTTCTTTATATTTTATATCCATAGCTTTTAATTAATTTCTTACTCTCTTCATTTTACCCCAAAAATTTATAAAGACCAAAATTATTACTTAAAGGGTTTTTATTTTAAATTTTACTATTTTAAATTTTTAGAGATGTTTTCTCAAGGGTAGACAAAATTTTACCTCTAGCAAAGTTTCAGACTTAGGACTTAGATTTTGAACTCGGGGATATTTAATTAGGGAATTTGTTTTAAAATTTGTTAATGTGTTGTCTATCTTAGGGCCATCTAGGTTCCTTCCTTTATCATCATCGATGCGACGTGCCCTTCAGGATGCACTATGTGCTCCAAGGGTGCCACTCGCCTCTTTTGTTTCTTTTGCGGGACGTGCCCTTCAGGATGCACCACATGCTCCAAGGGTGCCACTCGCTCTTTTGTTTCTTTTACGCAACATTCCCTTCAGGATGCACCACGTGCTCCAAGGGTGTCACTCGCCCTTTTGTTTCTTTTGCTCGACGTGCCCTTCAGGATGCACCACATGCTCCAAGGGTGCCACTCACTTCTTGACTAATTGGTAGACATCAATAACCCCTGGAGACAACACTCCACCAGGTGAACTTATGGGAGACTAAGGTATTCTAAGGAATAAGTCCCTCGCCTTATTGCACGCCCCTTAGAATCATCGTGAGTGACTGTCGCAGTCTTCCCTCATGGCATCGTGGGTCCTCTCGAACTAGCTAATCGTTAACCTATAGTTCGAACCACGGTGGGAGTACTAGTAGGTTGTGTTAGGGATGTTGTCCACACCTCTCCCTCAACCTCTCTGGTAGTCGTGTGTGGCCCCTTTACTTGATATGTGAGTCTGGTTGGCAAGCTATCATTATCCTGCATCATCAACAATCATGTCAGACATGTCCACATCATATCATCTAATCAAATGCACTAAAATCACAGTAAAATAATCAAAACCCAATATCACACTCCCTGACTCAATCTGGAGTCCAAGGGGTTATGTTGATGCCTCTGTATCCTCAAGGTCCAAAACCTTGCACACTCAGTAAAACTGAGTCAATAGCACCTGTCTATGTCAATGCAGTAAAACATCATGTCATCTACCATAACGCATCATAATCAAGGACAAATGTTTTAATATCATAATAGTCCAGATCACTTGCAAGCAAGTGTCCTCAAAGAATAAGTTTCCTCAGTGCGCTAGAGAGGGATGTTCCATATGCCCCCTCTTGGTCTAAAATTCATCCCGAAGTTTCTCAGTATAAATGCCGAAAGAAGTGTATCACAATATCATATGTCAATCTATAAAACAAAAATGGAAACTGTTGGCGCATATCATATGTGTCCTACCAGGTCGCCAAGTGCGGACTATAATTGTCCCACTAGACCTTGACCTGATCTACTCTTTGACGTCATAATTGTTGAATGCAATGATCTAAGATGCAGACCAACTCAGCCATGAGTGCTCCCTTGTCCAATACCTGCAAGGAACTCATGTCAATCACATGTGTAGGATCACTAATGCAATGTCTCAAAACAGATACATGAAAAACATCATGCATACGCCTCAAGGAATCAGGCAAGGCTAGTCGATAGGCCATGGGCCCATTCTCTCCACAATCTTGAAAGGTCCCACGAACCTAGGAGAGAGTTTATCTCCCTTTCCAAACTTGATCAAACTCTTATGCGGTTTAACCCGCAAGAAGACTCGATCACCGACCTCATAAATACGGTCGACTCGATGCGCATCAGCATAACTCTTCTGTCGATCCTGCACTTCTTTAATCCTTTGTCTTATGGTTTGCATTTTCTCTTCCATTTCTTGGATCGCTTCTGATCCCACTAGGACCCTATCCTCAAGCCAATCCCAACTCAAGGGCATCCGACATAGTCGCCCGTAAAGAAACTTGAAAGGTGCCATCTTAATGGTGCTCTGGTAACTATTGTTGTAAGAGAACTCTACTAGTGACAAGAATTCTTCCCAACACTATTGTTGGTCCATTACGTACATACGCAACATGTCCTCCAAGGTTTGGTTCATTCATTCGGTCTGCCCCTTAGTCTCTGGGTGATACTCAATACTAAAGTTAATTTGGGTTCCCAAGGCCTCTTGGAAAATCGTCCAAAATCATCCAGTAAACATCAATCCTCAATCGGATATAATCCTATTAGGGATGCCATGCAGCCTCACAATCTCACTGATGAAAACTCTAACAATGTCAGGTGCCTGATACGTCATACGCACAGGAATAAAGTGAGCACTCTTCATCAGAGTTTCTACTACTACAAAAATCGAATCATGTCTCCTTGCTGTCAGTGGCATTCCAGCAATAAAATCCATCGAAATAACCTCCCATTTCGATTCTGGAATGGCATGTGATTGTAGTAATCCTGCTGGGTGTCTATGTTCAGCCTTTACTTACTGGCACTCCAGACATCTGGCTACATAGTTGACTATGTTGGCCTTCATTCCCCTCCAGAAGAATACGGGTTTAAGGTCTTCCCTCATCTTCGTGACTCTCGGATGAGCCATGTAAACTTCTCTATGAGCCTCGCTCAGGATCAACATCCTCAACTCGTCATTTGGCGGTACGTAAATCCGACTTTTAAACCTCAATAACCCATCGCTATCAAACGAAAATCCCTCATATCATGGTACCATCATTGTGTTTTGTTCGATAAAACCCTCGACCTCTTTGTACCAGTCATCGTCACACTGTAAAATGAGAATCTTCTCACGTAGATTCGTTTGAAGAGGCAATACCGAAAAGATGTGTGGTCTCCAACTCAAAGCATCCACCACTCGTTTCATTGTTCCCTTTATGTAAGTAATCTCAAAGTCGTACTCTCTAAGCAATTTCGACCAACGCCATTGTCGTTCGTTTAGGTCGCCTCGCATAAAAATGTGTTGTAGACCACAATGATCAGTCTTTAGTTCAAATTTTCATCCAACAAGGTAGTGTCTCCAAACCTTCAAGGCATATACAATGGCTAATAACTCCAAATCATGCATCACGTAGTTCTCCTCATGCCTTCTCAGTTTCCTTGAAATGTAAGCAATCACTCATTTGTCTTGCATCAAGACTCCACCTAAACCTTCCTTGGATGTGTTAGTGCATACCAAGAAGTTTGCATCCATGTCAGGGACCTTTAGTATCGGCGGTGTCGTCAACAACTTTGTAACCCTTCGAAATTCTTCCACACATTTCTCGGTCCAAACGAACTTCTTATTTTTCTTCTGCAATTCTGTGATCGGATTTGCTATCTTCAAAAATCCCTCGACAAACCATTGATAGTATCCTGCTAAACCCATAAAGCTACGCACTTCCATGACATTTGTCAGCGCAGGCCATTCCATAATAGCCTCAACCTTGGCTGGGTCCATAGTGATACCTTCGTCGGAGATGACATGCCCTATGTAGTGAATCTTTGATTGGTAAATAGAGCATTTGGACAACTTCCCAAATAATTTGTGCTCTCGCAGACATTGTAGTACCAAGCACAAGTGCTCATCATGCTCCTCCGTTGTCCGAGAGTATATCAAAATATCATCAATGAATACTTGGAGAAACTTGTCCAAGTAATCGTGGAACACTCCATTCATTAAAAACATAAATACCCCTAGGATGTTTGTCAGTCCAAACGGTAGAACAGTAAACTTGTAATGTACAAACCTTGTCTTAAAGGCGGTCTTAGGGACATCATCCTCCTTGATCCGTAACTGGTGATACCTTGATTGCAAATCGATCTTGGAGAATACCTTCGCACCCTTCATTTGATCGAACATATCATCAATTCTCAGCAAGGGATACTAATTCTTGACCGTGGCCTTGTTCATTTGATGGTAGTCAATGCAAAGCCTCCATGATCCATCCTTCTTTCGTATGAAAACAACCAGTGCACCCCACAGTGACACACTAGGATGTATCAGTCCCAGGTCCAACAACTCCTTCAGTTTCATTTTCAACTCTTGTAACTCTAGGGTGGACATCTGATAAGGCATTCTTGCTATCGGTTCAGTCCCCATCTTTAGGTCTATGGTAAAATCCAAATCTCTCTTCGGCGACATCCCAGGTAACTCCTCCGGGAATACGTCCGCAAACTCTCTCACCACTGGAAGGTGTTATAGACCTTTTGCTACTCCCTTCTCATTTAACACAAGAATCGCATAAATCTTGCACCCCTTGCGCATACTCTTCTATAGCTGTAAGGAAGAGATGAACCTTAGGGAAACTCCCTGGTTCCGACCTACAATCACACACCTCTGTCCCTCGTCATTGACCAAGCTCAACCATTTTTTCTTATGGTTGAGTATCGCCTCATGCAATTCCAACCAATCCATACCAATTACGACATCATAAGATCCTAATATCGTGACATACAAGTTGGCCCTCGTGACAAACTATCCTAGATTAAGGGAACAGCCTGTAACCTTTCGTCCAACCTTCTGTTTGTCTCCCGAGGCCATCTCTATGAATCTAAACACGTCTTGTTCGAATTCCTTTACCTTAATACTTTTTAGCACTGCACCAAAAATGAAACTCTCGGTAGCACCGGGATCTATCAAAATACTAAGAGTCTGGTCAGCGACAGTACCTGTCGTCTCGAGCACAGTTGACTAGTGCTCTGCCTGGCGGTTATTCACCGCTACATGAATCTAATGGGCCTTGCCCATATCTCCCACAATAGTGGGTCCTGCTGATCCAGACGCTCTGGTCCTCTCCACAGGGCAGTCACGCTAGTAGTGCGGCTCCCCACACGTCCAACACCCCTTCTTCAACCCAGTAGTCCTGGTACCCGAAGCAGAAGATGATGGCCCATAGGCCTGGAACCCTGGTCTGTTCTGCTGAACAAGCCTAAACTGTTGTTGCTGCAGGCAAAGCTGTTGTTGATGATGTGGTCCCCGATAAGGTGTTCGCTGCTAAGGTGGCAGTCGTTGGGGTGTAGTGAAAGTGGATCCCCTCTGGAAGCCCCAATATCCTGGTGTATGTCTCACTAGTGTCTGGTATAGTTGTGTTCTAGATGGGACCTGCCCTGCTGGTCTCGCTGGAGTCTTGGTCTGACCCCCACTGATAAGCTCCTCCTCTACTATGAGGCCCTTTTGGATGACATTGTGCAAGGTTTGAGGCATAAAAATCCTAACCTTTGCATGCAGGCTACCGTTAAGGCCAAACACGAACCTATTGACCTTAAGTTTCTCTGTGTTAAGGTGTAGAGCATACCGGATTAACTCCATAAAATGGGCCTCGTACTCGGGCACCGTATGACCTCCCTGTAGTAAGGCGTTGAACTCAATGAGTTGACGCTCAATGAATTCCTCTGAAAGGTACCTCTGTCGGAACCGTTCCTTGAATAGTTCCCATGACACGTCTTCAACGACCATGTTCAGCTATGGTAGGAGCGTCTTCCACCATAGAAGAGTGCTCCACTTCAGTTGAAAGACTGCCATGCGGACCTTCAGGTTGGAGGTATAATCGTGAAATGCGAAGCACATCGCCATGTTCTCCAACCATGCCTTGGCGGCTGTGCCATCCAGGGCACCAAAGAACTCAGGAAATTTGACCTTCTCAAGATCACTGTGAATGCTACTAGTAACGACCGGTGCTCTGGACTCATCTATGTCCAAATGGTTGATCAATGCCTCGAACATGCGCTGAAAGGATCTCATCATTTCGACTACATCACTAACTGCTATCTGCTCCTGCCCGAGAACCTGCTCGCCTCCCTGGGGGTTAGACCCTTCAGGTGTGGATGCTACTAGAGGCATCGCGCCTCCTCCCCTAGCACCCTGTCGTCTTCCTCCACGGCGTCCTCTAGCCATGATTACCTGCACGCACACAATCAACTCAATTAGCAACAATATAATCAAATCATGTCAACGAAAGACGTAGCGATCCCAAGTCATCGGTTGAACTGGATCTGATACCATATGTAGCGTACCTCCTCATTACGACGACGAACCTCATATAAAAAGTGGATTTTTTTTTTTTATAATGTGTGTCCACGCGTGTGCAAGGGAAATAAACACATTCGACTCTACGTCATCACTTGATGACAAACATGATGCATACAACAACGAACACAACATGACGACCTAAGACGCACATCAAGTATCTGCATACAAGGAATGACAATCGATCAACAATAAATAAAATTGACTACCCGTCTGTCCTACCCTGCAATGGTTAGGACCTCCAAGACACATAAGAAATGCTCAAGCCCAGGTTCCCATCGATTTTAACCATTTAAGGTCTCAGGGCTGGCGACTGTTCTAAGGAACATGGAGGTGTCTACATCCCACCCAACACAATAAACCAAGCAATAGATGTTACACCCAAGTACAACAATAATAAATGAACATCCATGTCCTCCACGAAAGGTGCAAGTCAGAAAGGACTCCGACAACAACCAACCACTATTTAAGACTCGACAATTCCTAGGACTCAATTGGCATTAAAGGAAAGATCAATCACTCCATACGATTTCCAATAGTCGATGAGTTACCAAGTCCATCCTTAAGATAATTTATATTCAATTACTTGCAAATCCCCATTTATTGAGTCATGATAACTTATTGTACTTAATTCAAGGACCTTACACTATAAATGTTTACCGCTAACAATAAAAATTACGATATTGTTACCATAAAATAATGAACGCATTACATTTAGATCATAATAACTTTGCAAAAATAACAATCACAGTTCATCTTATGCGTTATCCATAACTATAAAACTACAATATTATTACCATAAAACGACAACACCATTACATTTTAAATTAAAATAACCTTGCAATAGTAATAATCACCTTACAAGACAATGACAATTATTATAGCAAGTACGGCAATAATCGTGACATCAACACAACCATCATTATCGCAATTAACAAGGTTATCTATAGTACAACAAATTGAAATAGTGAATCATTATTAACTTCTTAATTTACTCACTACTACGACAGTGTTGCTTGGGAGACTACCTTTAATCAACTACAAGACAAGACAATTGATGTGACAGGTCAGACCTTGAATTGGGTTAACTTTAAAATCTAATTCACAGTATTTCACTCTAACTTCAAGTCTAGTTTATCGAGGTCAGCATCCTAAATTGGCATAACTTATAAACTACTCCTAACAACTTTTAAATCATAATCTATTTGTGTAACCATTCCATTTTAACAATTTAACAATAGAAACATTATACCATATTCAATAGAACATTATTTTCAACAATACTCATCATTACCAAGTTTTACGCGCACACTTATGAAGTACTTTCTTATTCAACTTATTTCAAGACATTACATTGTATATGTTATCAATGGTAATGAAATTTCAACATCATTACCATACAATAATAACCACATTAAATTTTATATTTCAATAACTCAATAAAATGACGACCACCTTGCACCTTATATATTATTTGTAACCATTACATTGACATTACCATAAAACAAAATAACATTGAATTTTTAACCTTACCATAATCATTAGTATTAACTTTAAACATTATATTACATTAGTTTTACCATGAACAATAATAGCCTTGAAATTAGCATTACCCTAGATATTAGCATCAACCTTAACATTCATTACATAATTGTACTGCAATTTTTCATAAGCATACTTCATGATACATGTATTATTTACTGTATATTGATAGCCGTGTTTTCAGTCGTTTCTACTCAATATCATTATTTATGAGGAATGGGGTATACCTGGAAATCTTTTGAGTGTGGATTGAGGTTAATATAGCAACTGTCATAACATATATTGTGATCATACAATGGTATAAAATCTATTTGTTGAAAACATTTCATGTCCCATGCATTACAATAATTAAATATTTAAATTGGATACTTGAGGATACTTTATAAATTGGATATTGAACATCTTCATCACTTGTCTCGGATGTTATATATTGTTATTGGTTATTATGACAAATTATTTAAATTTATGATTTTAGACATTGTGACTATCTTGTAGCTTGAGTATATTGAGCTCTGCATATCGAACGTTCTCTGCATATAATTTCTATTCATTTGCCTTCCTTTGTACGGCATAAAATATTGATATATGAGAAATAATAGATCTTTCTCATATAGGGATATTTGATATTTAATTTCGGTATAGGGGTTTCAATTTTTTTTTGGGGGTAAACAATCTTAGATTGACAACCAGGGACAGTGCGTCTGACTGTACAACAATTCAGGAAATAATCAAGATGTACAGTGTGATCAAGAATGTACAGTGCGATCAGGAAGAGTTAGAGAATTTACCAAACAACTATGCGACCTAGAAACTGTAACTATGCAAGCATTCATGTAACTCGTGGGTGGCTACAGTTTAAATCTCATGCACTTAAGTCAAATCTAAACTATCATTCTAGTGTAAGTTATAAGAAACGACAGGGTAGGTTTAAGGCACAATGACTCTGGGATTGAAGATACAGGTTTGTTGGCCACCGAAGGGATTGCTGAGTGTTAACAATCAGCTTACAGAGTTTAACATCCAACGAGCTAAAGCATTGGGGTTTACCTTTCAATACATGCCTCGAGGTAAATATTTCCTTAACTAACACGCTCTGGCAATCTAGATTGAGGGGCGTGTAGCTGGTCAAGCACCGACGATCAAATTACTGGCCCAAATTAAAATGAAGAGGGTTGTGGTGCATAAATATTAGATAGTCCATAAGTCTGTTGGATGGCCAACGCCAGAACGAGATTCAGAACCAGTCTTACAACGAGCAAAAAAAACCAAGAAATATTTTGCCAGAACAAAATCGCCCTTACCCCCCTTCACAAAACGAATTCAACATTTTCTCCTATCTAGTTAAGTAATCAAAAGTAAAATGTCTATATCTATCACAGAACGGAATCGGCATTAGATCCATACAGAAGGAGCTAGGAATTTTTCTTTTATTATCTATGTAAAAGACCGAAGTAAAATGTTTGTATCTATTACCGCACGAAATCAACATTTCAACGCACCAAAGTATATACAACAATGCATTCAACTATATCAGTGATGGTCAATGACTGTAAAACTAAACAGCAATAATTTAAATGCTAATTACCACATCCGGGGAAAGACAATGCAAAGACTAATGCAGAAACTTAAAGATCCCAACCAAGGAACAGTAAAACCAAAACTAGAATGTTGACCATAATACTTTTAGGAATTCAATCGAATGGGAAAAAACTCAAGGCAGAATTCATCCATTTACAATCAACATACAGATCAAGCATAAATTCCTAATGCATTATACTTTACAAAGTAGACGAGCGTATTGTTTCCTGATCGCCCGCCTCGAAGGATGTTCGTGCTCTCCCAGCCAACACTAGGGGTACTCTGCTTCCCCCTTAGCCCCCCGAGTCGCAAAGGGGCCACACACTATCCAGATGGTACGTCTAGCTCCCAACGCACCTCGCAAGGCCGAGCTACCACTCCTATCTGAGCTCAGAAATCCCAACTCCTCACAAGTAAATCAATCAAGTCACTAATCTGGCAGTGTAATGTTACACTAACAGTCAATCCCCTTCTTCCTCCTCCTTCCTCTCTTTTATAGAGTTTTAGAACTTCCAAACTTTCCCTAAATCTCATTTAATTTAAGTTTTAATAAAAATCTTCTAAAAATTCTCCTTCGTACAAGTGTCATTCATCCCCCACATTCCTCCAATAATTATTTTCTTTAATTTATTAATTTGTCTAATTACCCTCACCCACCTAGAGTTACTCCTATTTTTACTCCTAGGTGTCCCTAGATTCCCTTACAGGTTTTAAATACTTTCCCTAAAATGACGTTGCTAATTTAGTTCAATTTAGAAGGTTCTTAATTGCAGATTCTTTACTAAGTTGACCTCGTTTTTTACCATAAGTTCCCTTCTTTCCCTTTTTAAGTTACCTCCATTCCCTAGTTTCCTAAATGTTATAATTTCCCTCTTTCCCCTTTTTATTAGAGCTAAAAACAACAGTTGCAATTTAACCCCTTTTTCCCTTTTATTATTAATTCAACATCTTTTTAAACTATCAAAAATTAAAAATAGTTAATTTCTTCTTTATATTTTATATCCATAGATTTTAATTAATTTCTTACTCTCTTCATTTTACCCCAAAAATTTATGAAGACCAAAATTATTACTTAAAGGGTTTTTATTTTAAATTTTACTATTTTAAATTTTTAGAGATGTTTTCTCAAGGGTAGACAAAATTTTACCCCTAGCAAAGTTTCAGACTTAGGACTTAGATTCTGAACTGGGTGGCATTTAATTAGGGATGTTGTTTTAAAATTTCTTAATGTGTTGTCTGTCTTAGGGCCATATAGGTTCCTTCCTTTATCATCATCAACACGACGTGCCCTTCAGGATGCACTACGTGCTCCAAGGGTGCCACTTGCCTCTTTTGTTTATTTTGCGCGATGTGCCCCTCAGGACACACCACGTGCTCCAAGGGTGCCACTCACCCTTTTGTTTCTTTTGCATGGTGTGCCCTTCAGGATGCACCACGTGCTCCAAGGGTGCCACTTGCTTCTTGACTGATTGGTAAACATCAATAACCCCTGCAGTCAACACTCCACCAGGTGTACTTATGGGAGACTAAGGGCTTCTAAGGAATAAGGCCCCCGCCTTATTACGGGCCCCTTAGAATCATCACAAGTGACTGTCGTAGTCTGCCCTCATGGCATCGTGGGTCCTCTCGAACTAGGTAATCATTAACCTACAGTTTGAGCCATGGCAAGAGTACTAGTAGGCTGTGGCAGGGCTATTTTCCACACCTCCCCCTCAACCTCTCTAGTAGTCGTGTGTGGCCCCTTTACTCCATATGTGAGTCTAGTCGGCAAGCTATCGTCAACCTGCATCATCAACAATCATGTCAGACATGTCCACATCATATCATCTAATCAAATGTACTAAAATTACAGTAAAACAATCAAACCCAAATAGCACACTCCCTGACTCGATCCGAAGTCCAAGGGGTTATGTTGATGCCTTTACATCCTCAAGGTCCAAAACCTTGCACACTTAGTAAAACCGAGTCAATAGCACATGTTTATGTCAGTGCAGTAAAACATCATGTCATCTACCATAACGCATCATAATCAAATACAAATGTTTTAATATCATAGTAGTCTGGATCACGTGCAAGCAAGTGTCCTCAAAGAATAAGTTTTCTCAGTGCGCCAGAGCGGGATGTTACATATGAGAGGAGTTGCACAAAGGATAGTCCTGAGGTATTTCAGAGGTCGGAGTTTGGGACACATCGAAGCATTGAAAGGTGAGATCGTCGAAGTCACGAACTCGCGAGGGGAATCTAACCATTGGCTATGAGGAGACGCATGGCCAAATATTTGAGAGTCTGAGAATCAAATATTTGGGATAAATAAGTGTGGAGTAAGTGAAGTTTCACAAATTCGTGAAACCCGAAGCTTAGATGGACCGTCAAATCTAGGGAGACATGTGGCAGAGATATGTGAATTCAGAGAAAGTTATTCCGGAAGGAAACAGTGGAGGAGGCCATCATATCGCTACAACCTGAAGTGGAAAAGGGTTTCCAGGGGTCTAGTGTGAGATTAGTACTCACGAATCACTGTTGCCAAGCATCGCCAAGCGTCGGAGAGCAGAGTTTTAAGTGGTATCAACATACACGTGGCATCAAGGGGACCTATTTGAGCATATAGATTTCTCAGGGTCTGTCGAAGGCCCGAAGAACCAGTTCGGTTCGGAGAGTTTGATGATCCAAGGCCGAGATATCATAGAATCCCCAGGAGAGGAGGGTGTTGTGTACACCATTTTCTCCATTAATGTGCAAAATATTTTCATATCATAAATACAGAAATATGGATGAGTTTGGTTGTATGTTGATTTCCCATTGTAGTTAGAGTACAAATGTGATGATGTTATGGCTTGTAAAATAAATAGATGGTTAATTTAATTGTATCATAAAATGGTTTGAATACATAAAAGTTTCCTTTTGTTTTGTCAGTCTACCCATTAGTTTGCAATAAAAGAGTTGAAAATAAATGTGACTAACGTGTTTTATAAACCACTTTGAGAAGATTTTATATTGAGTTGCATATAAATATATCTTCCTCTCTAAGTTTTAACATAATAATTGAATACATACAACTGCTTTTAAATCCAATGGGCCATTCATCCATACCTTTCTAACCAGATGAAGCTCCAATGAAGATCCAACATGGATCCTCCTCCTTGTCTAGATAGGATGGATATTGCACCACCGAAACTAAACTAAAATGGAAGGGTTTCGTCAAAACCCTAACGAAAACCTTGGCTCCAAGAGAACTCCAAGAGATCATTAATCCAAACATAATACCAAAGTGAAGGGTTACCCCTCTATTTATTCTTCCTCTCATCCTTCAATATCATTCCCTTTTGACCAAATCAAACCCTTACATTAATTGGATTCTAATACATTCATGGATGTTGGAAACTTGTTTCTCATCATTCCAACCTTTATATCATTTCGTCTCGGTTCCAACGAGTTATTACACTCGTGTATCCCTTCAGATAATATGGTCCCAATAACACATTTAGTGTATTTAATTAAAAATGCCCAATAATGACCAAAATTATAGAAATTGTTGAAACGCAACGAAACCAAGAGAGGACTGTGTGGAAATGATCCTTATGATAAAATATGACAAATGGAATAGCATGGGATCCATAAAATATGGTGAATAGAATAGGATGGAAGAGAAGAGATGAATAGGGGTCACCTTTGGCATAACCCTACTATCCTTCTCATGGTTGTGGATGGCATTCGCTAATGAAATACATCGTTGGACAACCATTTTTCCTTGGGCTTCAAATGAAACCAACTCCTCTTTCCCCTTGAACTTGAATCTTTAAGATTTATTCTTGGTTGTTCGTTCTTAAGATGGAGTTCCAGGTGAAGCCTCCAACATTTGGCCTCCCAATGTCTAGTCAATCTACAGTACTGGAAATAGTTCCTGCATGGGTTTCTTGGCCTTTTAGGGTTCCAACAATTGCTATCCTTATGACCCATTTTCTTGCAAATGAAACAAAATATTCTATACCTATTTAGTTTGAGATGATGCTTGCTATCTTGGTTTCTTGGTCCCCCAAGAGTTGGAATGAATATCGATGGTAGAATCATCTTTGTAGTTCCCTCCTCCAAGCTTCTACAAGAATGTTTGAGTGGCTTGCTACACATGACTTATTTTGTGGTTCCTCTTTCCTGGAAAAAAGTGGTTTGATTTGCACTTGTTCTATCTTCTTGTACGTTGAATCCTAGGCCTTCATGCTTGGGCCTCTATTGAGCTACAATTGGAATGAAAATCGTGTGGCATTCCTTTCCTATCATTGGCCATCATAGCCCATTTGGCTCATGATCTTGGAAATGATGCCTCTAGCGTGCTTCTCAAAGTCACAAAGGATCTTGGATGGTGAGTTTACCATGTTTTCCTTTGTCATGGTGCTATATTCGGTATTGCAAATGAAAGGGGCTTGCTTGGTCTCTTGCAGAACTGCTTCCAACTTCTTAAAGGCCTCTTCCTTTGATTCCAAGTCATAGTATAGGTGAGAAGTGACCTTAGTAAACCTATCCTCTTTCCAATTATCCATCTCAATGGATTTCTCCCCCAACTAAAAGAGCCTGAATATGCTCATGTCTAACTATGCCTTCATGGCGATGAATGAATGTTGGCACTTGGCAAGTTTTCTCTCCAACTCATTTTCTCTCTGCCTCCAATACTAACATTCTTCTTGGATCTGCGTATTGAAGTCTCTCAACTCTTCCAACTTCTCTTTGTTTAAATTTTTTCCCATAGCAACTTCTTCAAGGTCTTTGGTGAACGTGCTCTTATGTCTATGGCCTTCCCATTTCACCAATACAGATTCTCTGTGAAATTTTGATATTTGATAAATCTAAATTTAAAATAAATTTATATTTATTATAAGAGATTTAATTCTTTTGATATTTGGTAAATTTAAATTTAAAAATAATACAATCTAAATTTAAAGATAATATAATAATACAATCTAAATTTAAGAGAAATTTATACTCATAATAATACAAAAAATTAAGATAAATTTATACTCATAATAATCCAAATCCAGTTGTAGAAGATCCATAATATTGATTATAAAGAAATTTATAAGGCAATTTAGGAAATTTACGTAAACTTAGGTGGAAATCCATTTGTAGAAGATCCATAATATTGATTGTATAGAGGATTTAGATAAACAATGGCAGAGAATATCAGATTTATTTGTTTTTATTTGAAGTGAAACCCCTAAGTTTTCTCTCTACTGATTTAATTATCTTCAGAATGCTAGGGAGATGGTATGGTGTATGTTACAAATAGCTTCATAAAGAGAGAGAAAATGAACCACATCCTGAAAGAGAGTGAAGGAGTTGAATTCGTTGTGAGGGAGATGATGATAATGGCTGCCAATATTCATACATGGTTTCTGCTTCTGACGATGCTGACGATGATGAGAAGCAATCAGTTGTTATTCATATATGGTTTCTAGTTCTGACGATGCTGACGATGTTGAGCAGCAATCAGCTGTTATCCTCTTCTCAGGCAGCTAGAACACCCTCGGGTAAGAGCATGGCTCAGGCAGCCACAACACCCTCGGGTAAGATCATGGGATGAATGTGAGATTGAATTAATGCTTTCTCAATGTTTGTTGTTGCAGATGCTCCGTTTTCATTTATCACTGTGGATGGGAACAGAGCAGCTTCAAGAACATACGATTACATTGTAGTTGGGGGAGGAACGGCCGGCTGTCCGCTCGCAACAACACTCTCTGCTACTTATTCCGTTTTAGTAATAGAGAGGGGAGGATCTGTTAGAAGATTTTCTTAATACAGCGGAATAAATTGCATTCATACCTGGATCCATTTGATCTGGAAATGGAGTCGAACAGAACCCTCTTCAACAGAACTGAACAGAACTGAACCGAACCCTCTTTATAAACTTCTTGAACAGAATAGAAAACAAGTTTCTCTCTCTTACCCTTCTGCCATACGGCTTCAGATCAATTTTGATGGGTATTCTTGAAGGTTCTTTTATAGGTAGAGAGAGGACCGGTTTCCCCAAAGCGGTTATTCTCCACCTGTCCATCAGAGTAGGAGATTCGACCATTCTGTTACTAAGACGACAGTTTTCGTAACTGTTTCATATGGGTCATTTAATCACTAAATTTATGAAATTAATCTTACATTCTCCCACTTGAAACATATGACAACTTAATGTTAGAGTTTAACAGAGTAGACATTAGGTGCGCCATAAGTCATATTCGTCTTGGTTTTCCGTTTGGTCATCATAATACTATAATTAAACAACCTAGTAATGCGAGTCATGACGGTTCCATGTCAATGAGATGACATAGTCCCTTTCATGTACCACAACATTAGTAACTTGTTTAAATTAGTCTGTAAACAAGGAGAGATTTCATAAGGTCCAACAATAATGTCCCTTGTCAGAGACTATTCCTGTCATTATGCATTTATTCTCATACATGTACGTACACATTTAAAACGGGATTTATCAAACAGAAACAACTTTATTAAGATCTCAAAGTGTCAAATAAGACAAACAAC
Source organism: Picea sitchensis (assembly GCA_010110895.2). NCBI lineage: Eukaryota > Viridiplantae > Streptophyta > Pinopsida > Pinales > Pinaceae > Picea > Picea sitchensis. Next base: position 32,537 of record SNQJ01S0092578.1, on the reverse strand, counting down.
ATTATGTGATCCATTTCATAAAAGTAGCAATTGTTATGTGCTACGTTCAATTCCCATCCTGTTAGCATGTTCCTTAAATGCCT
>SNQJ01S0092578.1:13459-32444 GCA_010110895.2 Picea sitchensis | reverse complement strand
CATCAATTACAATGAACAATGCCCAAATCAGGAAGGACAGACTCTGACCAGGTTATCATTCACCTCTATCCGTCAGGGCGTGCGATGATCCCCTCATTAGGAACCATGCCATCACCAGGAGATATGCATGACAATAACCATGGTGTAACATAACTTAACTGGACCCTTAACCCAAGCTAAATCCAACGCACTAAGAGACCGAATTAAGTGACAAGAAGACTATACCCACGCACCCAAGAAACAAGTCGACAAGATGAAAGATGATGTAACATTCCATTCTTATGCGCACTAAGTGAACTCATTCTTTGAGGACACTTGCTTGCAAGTGATCCAGTTTATATTACTATTGGGCATTTGATCATGATTATGAGGCATTATGGATATGATGACATGTTATTTTGATGTATTGTTATAGACAGGGGCTATTGACTCGGTTCTCCTAAGTGTGTAGGATTCTGGACCTCGAGGATGCAGAGGCATCGATGAAAACCTTGGACTTTGGATTGAGTCAGGGAGTGGACTATTGGGTTCTATTATTGTTGATATGACATATGCACATCTAATTAGAGGTTATGATGATTTATTGTATTTTTGACATGATTCGTTGATGATGTAGGCTGACGATAGCTTGCCAACCAGACTCACATGTGGAGTAGAGGGGTCAGACATGACTACTAGAGACGCTGAGGGAGAACTGTGGACAACATCCCTGCCACAACCTACTAGCACTCTCACCGTGGATTAAACTGTAGGTTAACGACTACCTAGTTCGAGTAGACCCACGATGTCATGAGGGCAGACTGCGACAGTTGCTCACGATGATTACAAGGGGCGCGCAATAAGGCAGGGGCCTTATTCCTTAGATTCCCTTAGTCTCCCACAAGATCATCTGACAGAGTATTGACTCTAGGGGTTTTTGATGTCTACCAAGTTAGTCAAGAGGCGAGTGGTACCCTTAGAGCACGTAGTGCATCCTGAAGGGCACGCCGCTCAAGGGAAATAGAATGAGGTGAGTGGCACCCTTGGAGCACATAGTGCATCTTGAAGGGCATGTCGCACAAGGGAAACAAAATGAGGCAAGTGGCACCCTTGGAGCACGTAGTGCGTCCTGAAGGGCACGTCGTGCAAGGGAAACAAAAGGAGGCGAGTGGGACCCTTGGAGCACCTAGTGCATCCTAAAGGGAACGTCGAGTTGTTAATTAATAAATCGATGAAACTAGATGGCCTTAGGATGAATAATGTGATAATAATAATTTAAAACAATTTCCCTAATAAAATGTCGCCCAACCTCTAAAATTAAAATCTAGGTCTAGGTGAAACTTGCGGTAAAAGAAAAAAAATTATTTAAAAATAAAAATAAAAATAAATAAATAATAAGGATAATGATATTTAATCATGTGTTAAGAAGGGGGTAAGTAATTCTTTTAATTTATAAAAATCTTTTGGGGGACAAAATTTAAAAAGGGGGAAAATTCACCAGGGATTTTAAGTCAATAAGAAGAAAAGAAAAATGCAAGTCAGAAGCATGATAATGCAGGCATAAGGTGCAATTTAGATTGCAAAGTAAAATGATTAAAACACGGTCCAGTGTGGCCATGGGCAAGGTAACTTCATCACCCAAGGTAAATAATCACAGAGGAAAATTGCTGAGCAATGTATAAAACAAAAACCACACAGTAAATTCACCAGGAAATGCATTAAAATGCAGTCTTGAATCATTGTCGGGAAGGGTATTAAAATGCAGAGTGGTAGCTCATCCTTGCGAGGCAAGCTGGGAGCTAGTTGATTCTCTGGTTAGTGTGCGTAGCCCCTTTGTGGCTCAGGGGGATAACGACGAAGAAGAGTACCCCTAGCATTGACTGGGAGGTACCGGTGAAGTCTCATCGGTCAGTAAGCAGGAGCTTCATAGAGCGCGCGGGACAACAAATCAGAGCTGGTGACTTGGGATACGGTACGCTTCCTTTATTTTTGCATGGTAGATTATTAGTATACTTTACGCTTTTAGTTCTATAGTTTAATTGGGTAAATAAAATGATTTACTTAGCATTTTAATTGATAACCGAATTTCCCCTATAGCCTTAAGCTCGCTCTTGATTGACTCCCTTAGCTTTAGATTCCCTGCATGTTGTGACCATCCTATGGTTTTATTTATTTGTGATGAGTTTACGCATCGTATTTCTCCTTCATCCCTAGCTCATCAGTCCTCGCCTGAGAAGTCGTCCAGGAGCCGGATCGACGGTCGTCACTTTAGTGTTAATAGACCTATAGATCCTAACACCTTACTTTTATGTGCCTGGATGAAGAGCAAAGGATGCTTCTGCCCATTCGTCTACCCCTGTTGATTGTTCTTGGCTAATTGATGGCCATTGCTCCTTGTTGCGATCAATTACCTCGGTGATTGTTTTACCCTTCCTGCGGTGAACCGCTTATTATCCTCTACGTTTGATCCCTGCGTTTGATGCACTCCTGGCGAAATAACTCTTTGTTTTAATACCCTTCCTGATAATTATTTAAGACTGCGTTTTAATGAATTTCTTGGGGAATTTACTATCTGGTTTTTGTTTTATACATTTCTCTGTGATTTTCCTCTATGATTATTTACCTTGGATGACGAAGTTAACCTACCCATGGCAACACTAGACTGTGTTTTAATCCTTTGACTCTGCGATATGAATTGTGCCTTATGCCTGCATTATCATGATTCTGGCTTGCGTTTTTCTTTTCTTCTTATTGACTTAAAATCCCTGGTGAATTTCCCCCCTGCATTTGATAGAAATTACGATGATTTACTCTGAGATTTTCATGCTTCAGAATTGTTTTTCTGTAATTTACATTAACTCAATTGCGACTTAACTCAACGCCTTTCTCATGACTAAAATTCAGCATTATGATACCTGGAAAACGATTTGATATTGTGATAAATACTGTTATTTCCTTAAATGGTGTTATGGTTACCTTTGGCTAAAGGACCGAAATGGTAGGCAGAGTTTTATGCCCAGCGAGATAGTTGTTGTGGCGTATTTATTTCATGCACAGGGTTATAGTTCTGTATTGGGGTAATATTATTTTCTAACGTACGCACAGAACTATCGTGTTCTTGATATCCCGCACAGAGATGTATTTATGCCCCTGTAGATGATGTATTTAGAATATGGATCTCATGAGATGATTTCCAATCCGCCTTCTAACGATGTTCTATGTGTAGTGATTTGTTATTCTTTAATTACATGCACGACGTTTTTTATTGTTTTAATAGTGTTATTGCAATTTCTTTATAAAAAGGAAAAACGCCCAGCGATATATCTCAACCAGCGTCCCCTCTATCCAGCGATTCTCTTGCATTGTGATAGGTTGTGGACTGTNTAACTCTTTGTTTTAATACCCTTCCTGATAATTATTTAAGACTGCGTTTTAATGAATTTCTTGGGGAATTTACTATCTGGTTTTTGTTTTATACATTTCTCTGTGATTTTCCTCTATGATTATTTACCTTGGATGACGAAGTTAACCTACCCATGGCAACACTAGACTGTGTTTTAATCCTTTGACTCTGCGATATGAATTGTGCCTTATGCCTGCATTATCATGATTCTGGCTTGCGTTTTTCTTTTCTTCTTATTGACTTAAAATCCCTGGTGAATTTCCCCCCTGCATTTGATAGAAATTACGATGATTTACTCTGAGATTTTCATGCTTCAGAATTGTTTTTCTGTAATTTACATTAACTCAATTGCGACTTAACTCAACGCCTTTCTCATGACTAAAATTCAGCATTATGATACCTGGAAAACGATTTGATATTGTGATAAATACTGTTATTTCCTTAAATGGTGTTATGGTTACCTTTGGCTAAAGGACCGAAATGGTAGGCAGAGTTTTATGCCCAGCGAGATAGTTGTTGTGGCGTATTTATTTCATGCACAGGGTTATAGTTCTGTATTGGGGTAATATTATTTTCTAACGTACGCACAGAACTATCGTGTTCTTGATATCCCGCACAGAGATGTATTTATGCCCCTGTAGATGATGTATTTAGAATATGGATCTCATGAGATGATTTCCAATCCGCCTTCTAACGATGTTCTATGTGTAGTGATTTGTTATTCTTTAATTACATGCACGACGTTTTTTATTGTTTTAATAGTGTTATTGCAATTTCTTTATAAAAAGGAAAAACGCCCAGCGATATATCTCAACCAGCGTCCCCTCTATCCAGCGATTCTCTTGCATTGTGATAGGTTGTGGACTGTGTAAATTCTAAGCCAACGATTGCATGTTGTTGACTACGTGTTACCCTTTATTGGTCCGCCTTTACAATTACCCTTGACCACGATTTCCAATTTTGACAGCGAGGTATGCCATTTGGTTGTGACCACGATGTCTCCTCCAGCGTTCCCCCTTTATCTGCGATCCTCCTTGCCTGGGATATGTTGCTGAATGTGAAACCTTAACCCTGCGAGTTGCCCCTTTCCCTTAACCACGATTGTGAGGAACCCGCGAATTTGGTGCCCGGGCGTACGTTTTTTAGTGTCCGGGCGTTATATTGATTACCACAGTGGTTTTATTATCCTGACAACTGCCTTAACCCTTGATTGACTGCGTCCTTGATTGACTGCGTGTTCTAAGATAGCTTACCTGACAGCGTTTTTACCTGTGTCTTGTTATTTTGGTAACCCTACCTGTGATTCCTTTAATGAGACCGAACTGTAGTTGTCGTGTAATTACGCCGAAAGGCTTATACCTATTGGCAATGGGCACAATTAATCATCTTTTAATCTAAAATTCTAATGTGATGGCTAACATTAAAGATGCTGGAATATTCTTAGTCGTCCTCCCAAATCAATGAATGTGATTTACTCTTCATAATCTCTTTGTATTTTTTAATGCATCCCTTAACCTGTTTACTTTTTAACATTTACTTAATCATATTAAGAAACTACTATAGCACTATATGATTTCCACATTTAAATGATTAATGTTTAACATTACCACATTTGGATTATTAACCATGAATTTCTTCACCTGTCCCTGCATTTTCCTTAGGTGTTTTAGCGATCTGCGCGTTTCATATTGGGCAGAGCGTAGTAATATATGATGCCAAGTGTCTCTTCGTAGCTGCATTCTTCACGATGGCTCAACGATGGCTCAACTGCGTTCTTCAACGACGGCTCCACTGCGTTCTTCACGACGACTCCACTGCATTCTTAACAAGTAAATATGCCTTTCGGTGTTAATCGGTCACAATTATGTGACTGTGCTAGTTACATATCTAACGGAACGAAGGTGTATTTAATGAGACCAACATGTATTTGATAAGGTAAACAGAAGGGAAACCAAACGGCCTTCATATAGACATCATTCTAATTATTTTTGATAGAGATAGGGTTTAGATGGCAATTGCTTTATCATGTATTGTCAAAGAATTATAGTTTAATGGGTTGTTGAATTCGTTTTGTTTTACATACTAACCTGGGAAAATTAAATAGAGATACATTGATGCTTAAATGGATATACCGATCTAGCGCAGTGATTTCATTCATGGTTGGTGCAGTTTTTATTTTATTGGTAGCATAGCAATATTATGAATATTAAGCTAAGTTGCGACATAGATCTACCATATATAAGGTGTGGCAGATAGTATTATATATTGGATGAGACAATACATAATTACCTTGTCTAAAGTATCCCTTGAGTGATTAGAGCTTGAGGATTTTAAGGGGGATTGTTATTCAAGGAAATAATAAATTTTTGACTTAAAAGGATGTTGATTTTATCAAATTATTGGGATATCATTTTAGACAAGTATAAAGTTGAGTTATCAGATTGTTGTTTGTAACCGTTCACTCCTCACCCTCAGACAACTTGCATAATAGTTATGGATATGGTTGTGATCGAGTCGTTTAATAGTGCACACAATTCATTTGACCAATGTCATCTGTGTCTTGTCGACCTATTACTTGGGGGTGTGGGTGTAGACTTCTTGTCAGTTATTCTGGCTCCTAGCGTGCTGGAATTTCTTGAGTCCTTGGTCTAGTTAGATTATGTTGCGCCATGTTTATTGTCATGCCTATCACCTGGGGACAACATGATTCCGGATGATGAGATCATGGTGCGTCCTGTTGGATAGTGGCCAATGATAACTCAGTTAGAATCTATGTTTCCATTGGGAGTGTTGTTGATCGTTGTAAGTTGTTGTTAGCACTTGGGATGTACGCCTTCATGTGCTTGGTTCTGCACCTTCGAGGTTCTATTTACTGGTGTTCGAGGCCATTGTGTCGGGATGGTGGATGTTGTCCCTTAGCTTGTAGGCGTTGTCTTGTTGATTCAGGCGGATAGTTGTTTCTATCTATTGATTTACGCTTGTGACGCCCAGTTGCTCGTTGTGCTAGTTGTTGAGTCATTATTGTCTATTGATTGACCTACGTGCATGTGTTCATCGTCTGGTTGTGTGGTTTAACTGTTGTCGTCTTTTCCTTATTGCAAAAAAAAAAAAGTGCACTTTTTGCTTCGCGTGCAGTCGTAACGATTGGGGCCGTTACAAATGACATCACTCAAATTAAATTGCGCAAGCTATTAAATGACTTCTCCAACAAACCATAAACCATTATTTTTTAAGCAAGATGTCTAAATGCGAAGGAGTGAGCTATTATATTGTTACTATTGTCATAAATGCTATCATAAATGTGAACTATTATATGCACTTAACAAAATCAAAATACGCTTGTCAACAAATATACATTGTCAATTTAAATAAGTGAACTACTTAACATTTAAAAAGTGATCTACGCTGCTTATTAAATATTCAACATTGGTGTCTATATTATTGTTGTCTAAATTATTGGTATCTAAATTAACAAGTCTCTGGATGAATCTATTGATAAACTATTAATAATTATAAAGATATTACTGGGTAAATAACCATACTTATTTGATAAATAAATATCGTTGTGTAATAGCATTACTCTCAAAAATATTTAAAACACTATTCATGATATTAAATCGCTATCCACTAAAAAGAATTAACAATGTAAAGGGAATGAAAAGGAATAACACTATAATTCTCTGTCTAAATAAAAGAGTTAATCATATATATCGCTGGTGTGTAAGTCGTTGTCACATAATTCACTACTTAACAATATAAAGGAATTACAAGGAATAACATTATAATCGTTGTCTAAATAAAGGAGTTATTCATATATATATCGCTGGCATGTAATTCATTGTCTTATAAAGGGTTACTATATCTATTGAAATTACTGCCAACCATCCATGTATGCACGGTCGTTGTCAGGCCCAATAAATGCAAGATCATTGTTTATTATATACTATAACGTTGTTGTCTATTATATTATCAAAATTTATTGACTGTTATATCCTATCAAACACAGCCATGTCAAAATGCTATCCACTAAATCCTATCAAACACTGTGAAAATAACATTCATGGGTGTATATCATTAAGATATCGTTGTGTACATATATCGTTGTGTATATGCCACATAAATCATAGTGTGAATGCTGTGTAATTCTTGACAAGATCTATACACTATACCATTAAATTCACTTTCAGAAGTACGCTATCAACAAACATATTACTGTGCAAAAGTGATATCGTTGTGTAATCAAACAATGGATGAGAAAATGATCAGTAAATTCCAAAAGGGGTTGTGAAATTGTGGTGTAACTATGAGGTCACTGTGTAATAATTTTTTTTTTAAAGAATTTAAAACTCCCCAGAATTTAAATCGATACCAGCAATATCGCCATCCAAACGCAGAGTATAAAAATCATTAAAAAAAAAAAGCGCAGAGCATAATATTGCTGTGGTAAATGCATTTAAAAAAAAAAGGAATGTATGAACTGTATCAACGAATTCTCTGTGAGGTAACATTTTCTAGGGTAAATTCGTAATCAGTATATAATAAAAATGTTGTTACAGTATATAAAATTGCACTCACTATATATTACAATGGCAGTCACTACATATTAAAAACAATGTCAATTTATTACATTGCAGTCAGTACATGTAAATCAGAGTCAAAATAACAAACCAAGCACTGGGATTCATCATTAAAATAGTAGAGATGATACCAAACAAAGTGCTAGGGTTTATCAATAAAATCGCAGAAGTTATACCAATCAAGCGCTGCGTAATATGCCAAGGAATCGCAGAGATAAAGCGCAGAGATAATCAAAGAAAAACATGGGGATACTCAGCACAAGAAGATGCAAGGACCACTCATTCGACAATGAATCAATCGAAATCGCAAGGATACTCATTCATAAGAAGGCACAAGGATTATAGATTAATCATAATAGAAAATTGCAGAGGAAAATGGGAGAAAAAATTATTCTTCACTTATTATCCATGCATAGGAAAGAAGGACATTTGAATCTATAGGTATTTAAACACTGAAGTGATGACCACCGATTCGACTCCTAGCCAACTACTAAGGCACAGACTAATAACTAAAGGGATAAGGGATAGAAGATAAAAACACAAATTTCTTCGTAATAAACAATAAAGAAAACACACAGAAGGCATTTCCATAAGGGGTTGGGTTCACCTCGAGAAATCAATTCAAAATACAACGAGCAAGGTGATTACAAATACCATAGGAAAGCAGGTGCAAGAAATATTATGGCAATGAAATCTTCAACACAACACATAAAAATAACACGTGTAAATTTAATTTCGTTTCTTTTTGTTCGATAAAATCCTTGACCTCTTTCTACTAGTCATCGTCGCATTGTAAAGTTAGAATATTTTAACATAGATTCATCTGAAGAGGCATCACCAAAAATATGCATGGTCTCGGAATCAATGCATCAAACACTATGTTCAATGTTCCCTTTATGTAAGTAAGATCAAAATCATACTCGCTAAGCAATTCCGACCAATGTCGTTTTCGCGCGTTCAAGTCTCTTTGCGTAAAGATGTGTTGTAGTCCATAGTGATATGTTTTTAGTTTGAATTTCCATCCAATAAGGTAATGTATCCAAACTCTCAAGGCATATACAATGGATAACAACTGCAAATCATGCATCACATAGTTCTCCTAATGCCTTCTCAACTTCCTCAAGATGTAAGCGATCACTCGATTGTATTGCATCAATACTCTGCCTAAGCCTTCCTTGGATGTGTCAGTACATACCAATAAGTCGAAATCCATGTCAGGGACCTTTAGTATCAATGCCATTGTCAACAACTCCTTGAGTCTCTGAATCGCCTCCGTGCATTTCTCGGTCCAAACAAACTTCTTGTTCTTGTTCTTCTTCCATAATCGGATTTTCTATATTTGAGAAACCCTCAACGAACCATCGATAGTATCCCTCTAAACCCATGAAGCTACACACTTCTGAGAAATTTGTCGATGCAGACCATTCCATAATAACCTCAACCTTTACTGGATCCACCATGATACCTTCGTTGGAGATGATATTCACTAAGTAGTGAATCTTCGATTGATAAAACAAGCATTTAAACAATTTCCCATACAATTTATTCTCTCGTAGAAACTGTAGTACCAAGCGCAAGGGCTCGTCATGCTCCTCCATAATGCGAGAGTAACTCAAAATACCGTCAATGAATACTTGGATTAACTTGTCCAAGTATTCATGAAATGCTCCATTCATCAAATTCATAAATACTCCAAGGGAGTTTGTCAGTCCAGAAGGTAAAACAATAAACTCATAATGTCCAAACCTTGTCTTAAAGGCGATCTTAGGGAAGTCATCCTCCTTGATCTGTAACTAGTGATACCCTGATCGCAAATCGATCTTTGAAAACACCATCGTGACTTTCATTTGATCCAACAAATAATCAATCCTTCGCAACGAGTATTAATTCTTGATTGTTGCTTTGTTCAATTGACAATAGTCAATGCAGAGTCTCCACGACCCATCCTTCTTCCGTATGAAGATAATCGACGCACCCCATGGTGAAACACTTGGACATATAAGTCCTAGGTCCAACAACTCCTTCAGTTTCATTTTCAACTCTTGTAACTCTGGGGTTGATATCCAATAAGGCGTTCTTTCTATCGGTTTAGTCCTCGATTTTAGATCGATGGAAAATTTCAATTCCCTCTCTAGCGGCATCCCAAGTAAGTTCTTAGGGAATACGTTCACAAACTCTCTCACCACCAGAAGGTGTTCTAGACCATCCTCTACTCTCTTCTCGTTTAACGCAAAGATCACATAAATCTTACATCCCTTGTGCATGATCTTCCGTAGCTGCAAGGAAGAGATGAACCTCAGTGAAACTCCGTGGTTTTGACCTATAATTGTGCGTCTTTGACCCTCATCATCGACCAAGCTCAATCATTTTGTTTTATAGTTAAGTATCACCTCATGCAATTCCAACCAGTCCATATCAATCATGACATCATAATATCCTAATATAGTGATATACAGGTTGGCCCTAATGACAAACTCTCCTAGGTTAAGGCTACAGCCCATAACCTTCCCACCAAAATTTTGTTTGGCTCCAGAAGCCATTTCTAGAAAGCTAAACTCATCATGTTCGACTGCCTTTACCTTAATTCCTTTTAGTGTTGCACCGGAAATGAAACTCTCTGTAGCACTGGGATCTATCAAAACACTAAGGGTCTGGTCAGAAATGGTACTTGACATGTCGAGCACAGTCAATTGGTTCTCTTCCTGGAGGTTATTCACCGTTGCATGAATTTGATGGGCATTGCCCAAATCTCCCACGATAGTGGGTACGGCTAATCTAGATGCTCTAGTCCTCTCCACTGGGAAGTTGTGCTAGTAATGTGTTTCTCCATATGTCCAACACCCTTTCTTCAGTCAAGTACTCCTGGTGCCCAAAGTAGAAGATGATGGGCCACCTGTTGGGAACCCTAGTCTGTTATGTTGAATAGGCCTAAACTGCTACTGCTGCGGTCGACGCTACTGTTGATGCTATGGTGCTCAGTAAAGATTCTACTACTGAGGCGTTGGTCGTTGAGGTGTAGTGAAAGTGGATCCTCTATGGAAGCCACGATATCGTGGTGAATGCCTAGCTGATGTCTGATGTTGTTGCGTACCAGGTGACACCTTCCCTGTTGTTCTCATTGGAGTTAGGCTCTGAACCCCGCTGATAAGCTCCTCCTATGCTATGAGGGCATTATGAACGACATCATGCAAGGTTTGAGGCATTAGAAACCTAACCTTTGCACGAATGATGACATTAATGCCAAACAAGAACCTGTTGACCTTAAGTTTCTCGGTATTCAGGTGCAGAGCATACCGAAGAAACTCCATAAAATAGGCCTCGTACTTGGGCACTATATGTCCGCCCTGTCACAAGGAGTTGAACTCGTTGAGATGACGCTAAATAAATTCGTCCAATAGATACCTCTCTTGGAACCGTTCCTCTAACAATTACCATGACACATCTTCGACGACCATGTTCAATTGCGGTAGGATCGTCTTCCACCATAGAAGAGTGCTCCCCTTCAGTTGAAATACCACCATGTGGACCTTCATGTTGGAGGTATATTCGTGAAGTACAAAGCACATCACAATATTCTCCAACCATGCCTTTACGTTTGGGTCGTCCGGGGCACCAAAGAACTTGGGAAATTTGACCTTCTTGAGTTCACAGTGAATGCTACCAATACTGACCGGAGTGGGTGGTGGACCCTTAGGGGGTGCCGACGCCCTGGCCTCATCTCTATCCAAACGACTTATCAGTGCCTTAGACATCCGCTAAAAGGACCTTGTCAACCCAACCACATCACCCAACACTATATGTTCCTTCCCAATAACCTGTTCATCTCCCTGGGGGTTATACCCCTTAGGCATGGATGCTACTGGGGGTGTCACGCCTCATCCCCTAGCACCCCATCATCTGCCTCTGCGACATCCTCTAACCATGATTACCTGCATGAATACAAATCAATTTAATTAGCAACCTTAAAATAAAAAATCAATCAACGAAAGCGGTAGTGATCCCAAGTCGTGGGTCAAAACAAATTTGATACCATATGTAATGACCCCATCATTACAACTACATGTGATGCAACACAATATGATGAAGAATACAATGCATGCAGATCAGATAATAGTAAACAACAACTTAGATGTTAGAACATCAGGAAACTGGAAGAAACATGCGATAATTAATAGATATATAAAAATGACTACCCGCCCCACACAAGAAAGACAATGCCTACAAGCTAAAAGACAACATTAACCAACCCGACAAAACATCTTTGATGACCTGTAATTGGAAACCTCTACAGTGCGCAAAACCAAACATGTTAAGGCATTACAAACCAAGTGCCAACATCAATTAAAATGAACAACGCCCAAATCGGGAAGCACAAACTCCAGTTAGGTTATCATTCACCTCTATCCTTCAGGGTGCGCGGTGATCCCCTCATCAGGGATCATGCCATCAGCAGGCAATAGGCATGACAGTAACTATGGCGCAACATAACATAATTGGACCCTTAACCCAAGCTAAATCAAACACTCTAAAAGACCGAATTAACTGAAAATAAGACTATACCCACGCACCCAAGCAACAATTCGACAAGATGCAAGATGACATCACTCAAATTAAATTGTGCAAGGTCTTAAATGATTTCACCAACAAACCATAAACCATTATCTGTTAATCAAGATGTCTAAGTGCAAAAGAGTGAACTACTATAATGTTACTATTTTCATAAATGTTATCATGAATGTGAACTATTATATGCACTTAACAAAATCAAAATATGCTTGTCAAAAAATATACACTGTCCATTAAAATAAGTGAACTAATTAACATTTAAAAAATGATCTACGCTGCTTATTAAATATTCAACATTGCTATCTATATTATTGTTTTCTTTTTTTTTGTAAATTAGTGTTTGTATTAATTCTTGTCAAAAAAATATAGTTGTCTGTAGATCATTTGCAAATGTGGCAGTGTCTCCCTTCTAGAAAACATCGTTGCCACTTGTCCATGGTCCTAGTGGCAATGATGCCCATCTTGGAAACCATCGTTTCCATTTGTCCAAGAAGGAAATTGTGCTATGCAAAAACAAAAAGATACATAGCCACATAGGGAAGAATGATGACAACTAAAATTAATCTTAGGGAAAAAACAAGGCCAGCCTTCCATGGCTCCCAAGAAATGAGAGGAAAACTAAACCCAAGACAAGAAAACATAAAAAACCTTGTCCGATCCACGACCCAACATAGACTTGGCACGCTTGTGTTTTTCCTTTGTCGTGGTCCTCTATGGCTTGCCAAAGATCCTGGAGGAAGGACATCAGGGTTTCCACTTGGTTCCATCGGTCTGTGTCCTTGTTCTGCATGTCGAGAGTAGCCGAATTAAGCTCCCCCGGGTCCTTTTTGAGTTCACTCAGAGTATCCATGATTGTTATTCGATCATCGTACCTGTCACAAAAGGATCAGGATGGGTGTAAAATGAAGAATCAAAAGAGGAGGAAGGAGAGAAGGCTGGACCCGAGGTGGTAGGGGGGTGATGAAAAGGGGAGGGTGGAAACGTGGGTCCTTGTGGGATGGAGGGGGTGGAGGTAAGAATCCCAATGAGTTGCCAAGGTGATCAAACCACTCGACCCTACGGGCGTAAGCGTTTGAGAGACAAGAGAGGTTAGGGATGTTCTCGCAGAGTGGCTGGTCAGGTGCAGGTGCAGGTGCAGTGACAGGAGCCAGGACAGGGGGGAATTTAGAATCNCTAGGATAGGGGGCTTCCTTCACCTGGACGTATAGTAGGGGACACCTCATTTTTCCTTACCTTTGATTCAGGGCATGATGAGAACTCGCGGCTCCCTGGGAGGGAAGATTCTGAGGGTCGGTAAGCTTGGAGAGAGGGAGTGCAAATTCAATCTCAAATTCGAGTAGGAGTGCACCAGAGACTGTTCATGAATCTGAAGAAGAGGTGAACCAGGTAGGTGTGGTTCTGTGGAATGTGAGGGGGTGAGTGAGGAAAAGAGCACCCAAGCTCGGCTTTAGGAGAAGGTGAGCTAGTCTAAAGAAAATGTGACCAAGGAAGCCCCTTACAAAGCACCATGAAGACTCCCATGGCGCAATTCTTTCAATTTGTGTGGCCTGCAGGATTCAAATGGAGAATGGAGGGTGGCGACAAAATGTTTAAATGCATGAGGTGACTGGAGTGGGGTGACGGAGTTGGTCGGATGCCAAGTGGCGTGTAGCTTGGCCAGGTGGCCTCCTTGTGTTTTGTGCATTTCATTGGCTCATAAGCACTCCGTCCTAGGCTGTCTATATTATTGTTGTCTAAATTACTGTTGTCTAAATTAACAAGTCTCTGGATGACTCTATTGATAAACTATTAATAATTATAAAGATATCGATGGGTAAATAACCATAATTATTTGATAGATAAATATCGTTGTGTAATAGCATTACTATCAAAAATATTTAAAATCTTATCCATGATATTAAATCACTATCCACTAAAAAGAATTAACATTGTAAAGGGAATGACAAGGAATAACACTATAATTCTTTGTCTAAATAAAGAGTCAATCATATATATCATTGGCATGTAAGTCGTTGTCACATAATTCTGTAATTAAAAATATAAAGGAATGACAAGGAATAACACTATAATCGTTGTCTAAATAAAGGAGTTAGTCATATATATATCGCTGGCATGCAATTCATTATTGTATAAAGGGTTACTGTGTCTATTGAAATTGTTTCCAACCATCCATGTACGCATGATCGTTGTCATACCCAATAAATGCAAGATCGTTTTCATACCCAATAAATGAAAGATTGTTGTTTATTATATACTATAACATTGTTGTGTATTATATTATAAAAATTTGTTGACTGTTATATCCTATCAAACACATCCATGTCAAAACGCTATCCACTAAAGCCTATCAAATGCTGTGCAAATAACATTAATGGGTGTATATCATTAAGATATCATTGTGTACATATATCTATGTGTATATGCCACATAAATCATAGTGTGAATGTTGTGTAATTCCTGACAATATCTATACACTATACCATTAAGTTCACTTTCAAAAGTACGTTGTCAACAAACATATTACTGTGAAAAAGAGATATCATTGTCTAATCAAACAATGGATGTGAAATCGTGGTGTAACTATGAGGTCACTGTGTAATAACATATTTTTTTTAAAGAATTTAAAACTCCCCAGAATTTAAATTGATACCAATATTATCACCATCCAAACACAGAGTATAAAATTCATTCCAAAAAAAAAACCACAGAGCATAATATCATTGTGTTAAATGCATTTAAAAAAAAGAAGGAATGTATGAAATCTATCAATGAACTCTCTCCGAGGAAACATTTGCTGGGGTAAATTCGTAATCGGTATATAATAAAAACATTGTTACAGTATATAAAATCGCATTCACTATATATTACAATATAAGTCACTACATCTTAAAAACACTCTCAATTTATTACATCGCAGTAAGGTGCAAGGATTATAGATTGATCATAAGAGAAAAATGCATAGATAAGGGATAGATGATTGGGAGAAAAATTTAGGATTATAGATTGATCATAAGAGAAAAATGCATAGATAAGGGATAGATGATTGGGAGAAAAATTTATCCTTCACTTATTATCCATGCGCGAAAGCAGGACATTTGAATCTATTGGTATTTAAACACTAAAGTGACGACCGTCGATTCGACTCAGTTTATTTACATTTATATTTTTTTAATTATCATTTTTTCTACATTTTCGTATATTGTTTAGTAAAAAGGTTTATGGTTATGCATCCCTCCAATCTCTCATTGTATTTATGATATGGAAATCTCTTCCACATTAATGAAGAAACATTTTCACACAATATTCAATACTCAATACTTAATTTAAGTACGAAAGAAATAACACTAAATATAAAAATTATATTAATTTTCAAACATTTTAATGTACAGTTGAAAGACTGTCTCGCAACTACAAATGATATTATCATTTTCTTATTCATTTGCTGCTGAATTCACTAAATTCAATAAATTAAATTATTTCTGTCAATGCCAATGCCCATCAATAACCTTCGTTCCGCTCTCGAAGAATCTTGGTTCCCACATACCTGCATGCACAACAAGATTTAGATTTTTATGTATGATTTCATAGAGACCCAATTGAAATAGTAAGAACATTATAATTACCTGCCGAGCATCAGAGTGGTGGCTTGTGGGTTTGTTCCTGGAGCATCTTCGAACGTTGAGCCATCCACAATCCTCAGACTTTCAACGCCATTTACCTGATATCGGTGGTTAACCACAGGTCCAACATGACATCCTCCGTGGAAATGCCACATTGTCTCCAACGTATCACGACAGAACTGAACCACGGCTGCATCGTCCCACGTGTTGTTTGGCAACGCCCGCCCAATGAAGTGAAACTCAGGCGAGGAACCGTTAGCTGCTGCAAATGTAAATCTCTGCAGAGACCGTGTCTTGAGGATTTTATCTATCACCCTCACTCCATCTACGCATCTCTTCAGGTCCAGAGGGTGGGAATAATAGTTGTATCGAACAGACGGATTGTCTCGAGGATCCGTGCTGCATAGTCGAAGCTCTCCTCTAGACAAATGAATCCCCATCTTCTCAAATATGTTTCCAGCATACACGTTGTTGGGCTGGACGAAGAAGCTGGATTCAATGTAATTTTGAGAGCCAGGAAGAATACCCACTGCCTGTATGCTGGAGAATTCATGGGGCGTAGGGGTTTGCACGGTTACGGTTGCACGGGGGCTGTATTGAATGCCTTTGCCTACTAAAGGTAAATGTAGGACTAGAGGAATATTGAATTCTTGGAGATGTTCAGATGGGCCGATTCCACTAAGAGGAGCAGCTGGGGGCTGCCTATGGATCCTGCAAAGAGGATTACCTCGCTAGAACGCGATGATTCTGTGAGAAGAGCTTGATAAGATCGACCATTGGCATCCACAAATTCTACTCCACGGGCCCTCGGCTTTCCTGCAAATTTTCATACTCAATCTACATTTCCAGGTCTGGATATAAATGTACTTCAACGTAAATGATTGGATAAACAATATTGCCAACGAATTACCTTGAGATATAGGGAAATTGAAGAGAATCCTGCTGACGGTAGCATTGAGAAGGACTACGATATTGTTGGGGTTGGAAGTCTTGAGAAGATCTGCTGCCGTGTGTCTCTTTCCATTGTTGTCGAAGATAGGCACTGATCTTGGTTCCATCCACGTGATCCAACGAATATCCATTATATGGAACAACTCCTGCTTGCAGAAGCCCATCTCTGAAAGACGATGACCAAGACGAGAGGGTATGTGGTTTAAATGCATTCTGCTTCTCCACCCATTCATACGAATCCTTTACAAGTCTCTCGTCCCATTTTAGCTTTCTAACAAATTTGGAGCTTGCCCTGCTGTAGAAGCCGGCATTGAGAGCAGTTGCGCCTCCCAGAACTCTGACTCTCTAGCTCTGGCTAAAGTCACTCCATGGCTGGGGAGGTGTAATTGTTAGTCTCACCCAATTGCTTTCCATAAACATTGTCGTTCTCGATGTCTGGATTCCCGTATGGAGATCCTGTAAGATTAATTTCATAAATTTAGTGATTAAATGACCCATATGAAACAGTTACGAAAACTGTTGTCTTAGTAACAGAATGGTCGAATATCCTACTCTGATGGACAGGTGGAGAATAACCGCCTTGGGGAAACCGGTCCTCTCTCTACCTATAAAAGAACCTTCAAGAATACCCATCAAAATTGATCTGAAGGCGTATGGAATCAAGGTAAGAGAGAGAAACCTATTTTATGTTCTGTTCAAGAAGTTTATAAAGAGGGTTCGGTTCAGTTCTGTTCAGTTCTGTTGAAGAGGGTTCTGTTCGACTCAATTTCCAGATCAAATGGATCCAGGCATGAATGCAATTTATTCCGCTGTATTAAGAAAATCTTCTAACATTGGTCTCAGAGCCTGCGTTCTCTTTCCATTAATTTTTATTTGACAAATGCATGGGAACTGTAAGTTTACATTCCAGTTGATTTAATGTTGTAAGTTCATGCCAAGTTTTGACAGACTTACTCTGCCTCCCGAAAGATGATTTAGTTACTTATATCTTCAGTTTGTTATCTCTGTTTTTCATGTGGGCCGAGTGTTTTTTTTATGGTAATCTAACATATTTATGATAATCGGTTTCTCAAGTTAGGAATGCCCTTATTTTGGCAAATGTTCACCCTGTTTAATTTTTGAAGGCTCATGTTTTGGAATCTGGAGTGATTGGAAAAATGGGGCGAACAGGGGGCTAATCAATTTTTGGGTTGGAGTATTTTTGGCTGGAGAATGAAACTCTAGTCAGCTGTTTCATTTTTGGAACAGATTTTGGTTTATAAACATGTATACAATTGTACAGGTTCTTTGGTACCTCGTGGTCTTGTGTGTATGCTCAGATAAATTCAACATCTTTATGTTATTTGATTTCTCAGTTCTGGAGAACACCTTTGTTTCGACAATTGTTCACCATGTTTTATTTTTGAAGGCATGTGTTTTGGAGTGGCACAATAACATGACACTGAACTATTGGTTGCCAAAAGAGTTTTCCCACATGCTTTTGTTATGAACATTTATTTGTTTATTGAATTATTATTGAAATTTTTGTAAACTAGTTCAGTGGATCTGATTTGGTTTTCATTTTTGTGTTGACATCACTCTGTTTAAACACATTGTTGTTGAATCAATATGCAGAGTCATTACATTGATTTAAGGTCTATATTAAGATACGGTTTGGTAGCCACCAAAGTGGTCCAACCAGAAAGACTCATAGATATTAAGTCAAATTACTGAAATTTAGTACTTGTTTCCCCTGGTATTAAAATGATAACTCTGCAAATCGCAATTATTTAGTCACAAGAATATTAGGTTGGCCCAAAGGTGCACCAAATTTTTGAAATATTATTTAATTGGAGTAGGATGATTGATGGGTATTCACAATTGAGGCCAGTATGGATACTCAAAGGTAA
>SNQJ01S0092577.1:27067-39163 GCA_010110895.2 Picea sitchensis | reverse complement strand
CCACATGGATGTTTTTCCTTTCAGTTGGTACATTGCAATTCTTCCTTCTGCATGGATAGAATAATTCTGCAGTTGGAAGTATTTCTTCATGCCAAGCAACCAGGTCTCGACATCTTCCTCCTTCTTATGTTCTCCATCGAATGTTGGAAGCTTAATCTTGTTCATCTCTCCTTTCAATTCCTCCTTTCCATATTTTTTATGTTTTCTGGTAGGGTATGGGCTTGAACTACTGTGTGTCTTCCTGTCAGAATGTCCTTGGGAGCGACTAAGATGTTGGCTACCGCACCTCGACCTTCTTCTTCTTTCATGGGTTTTGCGACTCTCCGTCGTACTTGAGTCTCTTCCCTTCTCGAGTTTCTTCTCTATTCTTTCCAGGCTCTTCAAAAATTTTAAGTTTAATGCACTCTGTTGATCCCTGACTTTCATGATCTTTTGGCTATTAGCTCGGCGAGCCTGGGCCTCTCTTTGCAATCCTTCAATGATTTTCAGTATGTGTCCTTCCTTATCCTTCTCTTTTCCATGCCCATTCGAGTTCGATCCTTCGATTCCCAGGTTAACATCCTTTCCTTCTTGTTTGTCTTCTATTTCGGGGGTAATCTGTACCTTTCCCCACTCCATACTCAATCATTGGTTAACTGGATTCCTGACCTCCGTTGAACTCTGCACATGGACTGTGAAAATAAAATCGTAGTTTATCAGGCCATTAAACCTTCAGGAACAATCTTCACCATTTATAACTAATACCAACAAGAACAAAAGACATTTCGATTCCAATGGGTTTTCTGAGCTCTCGTTTGGCTCTGCAATTTTTGTGTTTTCGAAGCATTTATTTTCGGCACTTCGGGATTTCGAAACTTCAGGTTTCGGGGTTTCAGAGTCTTGGTACTGGAGAACTCCCGTTTAACTCTCCTTTCCAACCCCCGACTTCCAAAATTTTGTTTTACCTTATTCTTCGGGTCTACAACACAGTTGTTGCCTTTTACCAAAGTGGTGCGTGGCACGTTTCAGAGGATCCTCGTCACGTTCGGTGACATCATTAGGGTCCCACCACTCTCGCTTCTCTTTTCGACCCTCTGACATGCGGTACATCTCTGTGTGTCCACATCCATTCCTAGAAAAATCCAACAGTCAGATCTTTCTCACATCGGACGATCGTTAAAGACCCGGAGATTCCCCGAAGGAATCTCGTCCGTTCATTGGGACTTAGCCACATGATAACGTCTCGACAGTATGGTCAGGATTTATCACGACGAGAGTCTGATTTCTTTGTCAACGGAACTCCCGAATCCCCGATTTTTCGAAACGGTTAATCTCTCAACACGTGGCCATCTCAAATCGGACGGCCCACGACTTCTCCGGGGTTTCCACCATGGAAAGTCCCGATCCTTTCGAGGTTTTGGGCTTCCAAACGCTGATACGCTCTAACTCTCGCTAGCCCTCCGGGCTAGACTCACGGTTCACACGACCTCCCCTTATATGACCACAATCATACCTCCTATCGGGATTTCAGACTTTCCGATGTCGAAATACATTTGTCCTCAGGATTCACGAAATGTCGAACCCCGATATGTCGATGGCCTCCCGATCTCGCCCACGTGTCCCAACTGATGGATGGCTCAGATCGTTCCTGGGACTTTTACCATGAAAATTCCCAACCTCCTTCGTGACTCTCGATATCGTGATTCCCTATTTCCCGAAATGGGAAATCTCACGACACGTGTCCTCCGTCTTTCGGACGGTCTCGATCTATTTCAGATCTTTCGCCCCTAGTCTCTGAGGTTTAACCTTCGTACATCTCCCGACAGATCCTACGGCTGACGGGTTTTCCGGCCGAGATCTGACGGCTCAGACGGTTCCTAACCAATTCGGAATTTCGCATATCGCAATTTCCACATTCCTGTGTATTTCAAAAGGAATTTTAATTCCTACGCACATTTTTTCAGATCCGATGGTCACGAGGGCTCGCCTTCCCTCTTGAACAGATCCTAAGGTTCTAACACCATTGGTGTAGAGACCTATCTCCCTGTGGCCATAGACCACACCAACTGCGGTTTCACTCGTCGCTATACTTCCTGAGCTCGTAAGCACGGTCAAGCAACTACTTGACACTCCGGAACAAACCAAGGTCTGAAATTGGTCCTCCAGACCCAATTTCCCTTTGCATTCTCGATCCAAAGACCGCTCCACTGGCCCATCTAGGCTCAGTTTCGAAACCTTGGCTCTGATACCAATCTGTAGCACACCTTTTCTGCTACTAAGGTTTAATCTCTCTTAAAAGAAGACTATAACACCACTTTGTAATTAACTCATACAAATGTTATTTAACCCACATGCATTTAAACAATAAACACATTCAACACAGAGTATTCATATGAATTACTGCCATAATCAGCAAACCATAGCATTTCATACTAATTCCTATACACAGCGGAAATCATGATAACATAAGCAATAGAGTCATGCAATCTATGAGTAAAACATAAACAGATACGTATCTTTATCAATGGTAGATTCCACCAACCAAGTGCGGCCCTTCCACAAACCTCCCAGCCTTAGATCACACTGCTCATCAACTCAGCAGTGGATCACCCCCGAGTTGGGACTAAGCTCCACCCCAAGGCAAGGAATCCTAGCTAGGCTGAGGTTACAGGGAAAACAACACTTAGATTCTGGAAGGATTCTTCCCAGGATGCCATCTTACGCCCACTACTACCAGACTCTCATTCCCCACATGCCTATTTCACCCGGGAGTATACACCTTCACAAGCATAGTCCATCAGTGCTAGCCTCCCTCTCTGGGTC
Organism: Picea sitchensis; assembly: GCA_010110895.2. NCBI lineage: Eukaryota > Viridiplantae > Streptophyta > Pinopsida > Pinales > Pinaceae > Picea > Picea sitchensis. The sequence continues at coordinate 36,361 of SNQJ01S0092577.1, read as the reverse complement.
TCAGCAATAGGTCGGATCAGGAAGTCTCAGAGCCTGAAGCTGGTGTTGGACACTCTCTGGAAGAAACCTCTTCCAACAACATCCAACTCCCTCACCTAGAGAGAGATCACACACAGGCTCAATTACCACCTGCACTGGACAGCAATTCATGCACAATCCATCTCTGCATGACCACTACAGTCAACCAGGAATACAGACTTAGACTTCTCAAACAAGCTCACCAATGGCGGCAAGGTCTCACGGTGTTGATTTTTGGAATTGCGTGAGAAGCAATTTTCCGCAGAGAATTACACAGACTCTCTAGTGCAGAACGGGGAGGATAAACTGGGATTTTCAGAAAATGAACACAGTCTTCTCGACTCTCAGAACAGAGGGTGTACACGGATTTGCAGAGACAAACACAGGCTTTTTCCCCGTTTCAAAATTGCACGAGGGTCTCTTGCAAAAGTCACACCGTTCACGCTCAGGACCATCCCCGGTCGAATGGAGGAGAGGACCCTTTCTCACGGCTCACCCTGGCCATTTATTCGCATGCGTCGGGGTCGACACTTGTCACCCATGGCACTGCATGCATTCCGCCAGCACGCATCACCCTTGTACGTCCTTCCTTGCCAACACTTAGGATAAAACACAAATGCACATGTCTTTTTGGAATAATATTAAAATATTATTCCCAGGCTTAAGCCCCCTAGGCTCAACACTTAACCCCTTTTCCCACCTTCAGCCCTTAATTCCTTGCCCACTCTATGGATGCTTAGTCTCCCTTCAGTCATTCATCGTGGTTGGTCTGCACATGGCAGTGTTTATATTTTATTAATTGTTCTGCTTGATTACATTTACAACAGTAGGCTCCATGGCCTAATCAAACACATAAGCCTCCAGCTTATAAAAACTTGGCTCACCAGCCTACGAATCTTAATTACAATTCCTTTCAGAACTTGGTTTACAACGGGGCTCGGCCTTGGGGACACTACAGAATTCATAATTACTCTATGTATGAATATCTTAGGTTACTACCTATACAGGTCTTACTGAGTTGGTGCTTAGCTAAAGAGATTGATGTCTCTAGTAGGTTGGTGCCTACACTTTATCTTGTTGATTTGGTGCTCATTTGAAGAGATTGGTGTCTCTAGTAGTTTGGTTCCTACACATTATCTTGTCGAATTGGTGTTCTTATGAAGAGATTGGTGTCTCTAGTAGGTTGGTTCCTACAATATTTTATAAAGATAATTTTTGTTGTTTTATCCCACAAGGGTTCCCAAATTAAACTCTGTGTAATGCGATTTGAGTTTACATGCAATTAATGTCTGAAAGTTAATGAATTATTGATGAATTCTCATTTAAATAAAAAAAATATCTTATAATGATTCACTACCCCCCACCTCTCAGTATAAGCATAGGTTCAACAATGGGTATCAAAGGAGGTTCATTTCGAAATAGTCTAACCACTGGAAGGAAATCTTGGGAGAACACATGGCTAGTCAAGAAGAATTCTTGTTCATGGCCATGGATACAAATTCTAATGATATAGAAAATGAATACAATCATAAATAAAAATCGGATTAATAAGAAGAATACATTGATGGGGAAGTGAATCTTGAAGCATAAATCATTAGTGCCTTATAAGAAATTGATAGACTCAAGGGAAAGAATACAAAGCAGAAAGAGAAATTGCAGAAATATGTAAAGAAGGATCATGATCTTGATGACAGATAAAAAAAATAGTTATCATCTTAAAGACTGAACTAGAAGAGGCAAAAAGGATAGAAGAAGTGGTGAGAATCCAACTAAAAGAAAAGGAAGAAAATTGTGAGAAGGTAGAGGCTGAAATTGTTTTCTTAAGAAAGGAACTAGAGAAAACAACTAATCAATTAAGTAGAAGCTTGAATTTTGGAAAGAGTACTAATATATTAGATAATATTCTTAGTTACCAAAGGTCACCATACATCAATGCATGTCTTGGCTATGATTAAAGATAATAGACCCTCCAGGGAGAAGAAAGCACTAAATTCACAAAGCCAACAGAAAAGGAAAATGAAGAAAATCCTAAAATCTATGCTAATATTCTCAAAGGATCCATCAACAATGAAAGCAGCAACAGGAAAGGAAATGGTGACCAACAGAAACTTGATTCTTCTCACAAGAACAACAAGAATGATCTCAGAAGAGTTGTTCCACCAAGAAGGCCTTTCACAACCAGGTACCAAAATCTATTTCTTAGCTATAGTTTTTCTTGCAATAGTTTTGGTCATAAAGCACTAGATTGTATAGCTTATGAAAGAAGTGATCATGTGAGAGATAGAAATAGAGGTTATTATAAGACCTCAAAGAATGATTATGTGAGCAACAAAACAAAAATTTCTCATGGGCTTGTTGATAGAAACTATAATTTATTTTCTCCCTACTTTATTACAATAATTAATGTTATAAGTGCACTAAACATGATCACATAACACGTGACTATAGAAGAAACATAATAAATTCTCGTAAAAAAAATAGGGAAGAAGATGTTCTTACCAAGCATAGAGAATAATACACAAAGGTGTGGAAAATGAAGCAAGAAGAACCAAAGAAGGAATAATGTGGACTTGCAATGTATGCTCAAGACAAAGGAAGCCAATGGTACATTGATAGTGGATATTCAAAACACATGACAATGAATCAAAAAAAAAATCATCTTAAAGGAAGAAAAAGGAGGCAGTGTTACCTTTGGGGATAATGCTTATGCAAGGATAGTTGGAAAATGTACAATTAGTATTGATAATGGAAATACTAAAACACATAATGTCTTGTATGTTGAAGGGTTAAAACAAGATCTTTTAAGTGTCAGTAAAATGTGTGATCGAGATTACAACCTCACATTTCATTCTAAAGGATGTGAGATAAGGAAAGCATGTTCTTGAAGATTAGTGGCAAATGAAAAGAGAACCATGAGAAATGCATACATTCTCGACGAAGTCAAAGGAGAAAATGTTGTATGGGATGAGTAAACGAAAGTTGGTTATGGCATAGAAGGATGGGTCATCTAAAATTTGGCAATCTAGTAAAACTCAACAAGACACAAGAAGTAAGAGATATGTGAAGGATCTCAAAACCTACTGATACTATTTGCAAGCCATGTTAGCATGGGATGAAAATGAGTGTTAGTTTCAAAACAAAAGAGTACTCAACATCAAAGCTATTGGAACTTGTACACACAGACCTCTGCGGGCCAAAAAGAACACAAACTTTAAAATGTGAGAGTTATTTTATGTTTCTTATTCATGATTACACAAGAATGCCATGGGTTACATTTATTAAAGAAAAATCTGAATCATTTGAGAATTTTAAATATTTTAAATCCTTAGTTGAAAATGAGACTGATTTAAAAATCAAGTGCTTAATATTATACAAAGGAGGTGAGTTCACCTCTTATGAATTTGATTAATTTTGTGAATCAAGAGACATTTTTTGGCAGTAAGGACTCCATAACAAAATGGAGGTATATAAATGAAGAACATAACTATACAAGAAATGGCTAGAACAATGTTGAATGAAGCCCAACTACCAAACACCTTTTGGAGAGAAGTAGTCAACACAACATTCTACATTTTGAATAGAGCACAAATTAGAGTGAACAACAACAAGACACCTTATGAATTATGGAAATTTATACCAACTACAATCAAATACTTCAAATTATTTAGGAGCAAGTGTTGTATCAAGATAAATGAAGATAAGTTAGGAAAGTTTGATTCCAAAAAGATGTAGGTATCTTTTTTGGCTATGCATTTGGAAGCAAGGCCTACAAATGCTACAACAAAATATTGTGCAAGGTAGTATATAGTATTGATGTAAGAGTGGATGAAGAAATACCTCAAAAGGAAAAGTCGCAAACAAATGAAGATCAAGAGGAGACAATCTACAAAGAACAAGAAGAGGAATAAGAAAATAAAGAACAAGAAGAAATAGAATGCCAATATCCAAAGACACCATCTGGATTTGTTCAAAAGAATCATCTAGAAAATCATATTATTGTTGATAGAGATATAAGAGTTCAAACTAGAAGAAGATTGAACTTTTATTTTCTATCTAAAATAGATCCCAAGAACTTTGCACAAGCTAGTGAAGATATAAGCATTGCGTTAATGCTATGAAAGAAGAAATAAATCGGATTGAGAAGAATGAGACATGGGAACTTGTGCCCAGACCAAAAAACAAGAATGTGATTCGCACCAAATGGGTCTTCATAAACAAATTGGATGAAGATGGGAAAATAGTAAGAAATAAAGAAATATTGGTTTGTAAAGGGTATGCTCAAGTTGAGGGTATCGACTTTGAAAAAAACTTTGCTCCAATTGCAAGATTAGAAGCAATCATAATGTTTTTTGCATTTGTGTGTTTCAAGAAATTCAAAGTCTATCAAATGGATGTCAAGTCAGACTTTCTAAATGGAAATTTAGAAGAAGGTGTATATATTTAACATCCAGAAGGATTTCAATTGTTAGAAAAAAAATATCGTGTATGCAGACTAAAGAAAACACTTTATGGACTAAAGAAAGATCCTAGAGATTGGTATTCAAGACTTGACAATTACCTACAACAACAAGGTTTCAAAAGAGGAGTTGCATACAACAATATTTACATTAAAACAGACAATGAAAATATGTTAATCATTGCAGTTTATGTGGATGACATCATATTTGGAAGTAATGATTATAGAATGAGAAAAAAAAATTATAAAGAAATGAAAAAATAATTTGAGATGTCCATGCTTTGAGAATTGTCATTCTTTCTAGGGTTGTGGATTTCTTAATCCATCAAAGGAATATTCATTTCTCAAACCAAATATATCAAGGAAATTTTAAAGAAATTCAAAATGGAATATTGTGCACCTGTCATTACACCCATGATCAAAAGATGTAAGTTGAGAAAAGATGATGAATCTCCAGAAGCAAATCAAATATTGCACGGGCCAATGATTGGTAGCCTAATATATGTGACAACATCAAGGCCAAACATCATGCGAGAAGTAGGATTGGTTTTAAGATTTCAATATGCACCAAAGGAGACACATGTGCAAGCAGTAAAAAGAATATTCAAATATCCGAAGGGCACATTGGACTTTGGATTGTGGTATTCAAGAAGTAAGAACTTCACTCTAACAACATATACAGGTGCATATTGGGCAAGAAGTATTGATAACAAGAAAATTAGTAGTGGATGAGCATTATTTATAGGCAATTGTCTAGTATCATGGTTGAACAATAAGAAAACTTCAATCTCTCTATCCACAATATAAGCCGAATATATTGCAGTTGCAACATGTTTCACACAAGTTTTCTGGGTGAAGCACACATTGAAGGATATCAAGGTAGAATATGATAAACCAATATCAATCATCTACAACACAAGTGCAATCAAAATTTCAAAGAATCATGTTATGCACTGAAAGACAAATCATATTCCCATCAAGTACCACTTCATAAGAGAACGGGTAGTCGAGAAAAGTGTCAAGATGGAATACATTGCCACCAAAGAATGGGTTGTAGATATTTTTACCAAACCTCGTCCCAGAGACACATTTGAATATCTTAGACAGAATCTAGGAGTGATATCCATCCCATCTCGTTAGTAAAGGGAAGCAAAGAATTAGGGGGAGAATCCCTTTTACATTGATTTCAAAGGGGGATAAGTTTCAAACAAAGGAAGAATTGCAGATACAAGGAGACTTGCAGACAGAAGGAGTATTGCAGAATTGACTAAGAGTTTCCATCAATGAAAAAGAATGAGATTATTGGAAATATTGTTTTCATTGATGTCAAAGATAAGGGGAGACTACAGATTTCCAATGATCCATGTGGATATCGTTTTCCACCCACCAATTCCAATTGGATCAAAACAATTTTCTGGAAACTTACTATTTTTAGCAGTTTCTTTGGTCCTAAACTTCTAGGGCCCTTTTGAGGGCCTAAACGACTCTTTTTCGTGATCGGGAACCTAAATGATATACAAAGGCTCTAATTGAGCCCCAAAAATTAAGCTCATATCTGATACCTTTTCGACGATCTATCATGCGCCCCAAACAAAGATCGTATGCCAAAGTTACACCCCCGAGAAGTTGATACACCAAACTACCGAAAATGGGGTCCACAAAACTATTGGATTTTCATCTTCCAGGGTTAGGGTTTTGGATTTTATTTATGTTAAAAAGGCCTTTGGAGCCTCATTGTAATAATCATATTCTTGTGAATGAGTCTAACCATCACATCTCTTCTCAGAGATAAGCTGCCACCATTCTAGCGAGTCTTTCACCTTGTAATTTTATGGTTCTGTACATTTCACTCATTAATAGAAATTGTGTATTATTGTATCTATGTTTTTATGGTTATAAATATGATATATCTCTATTATATTATTGTATATATAATATATCTCTTTAAATTTATTTATTATATCTCCGCTCTCATTTCGTTCCAAAAATAATCTGGATCATCCAAGATAAATATTGCAAGATGGAGATTAATGGAAATATTATTTTTGGATTTTTGATGCTCAGTTTGGATACCCTATCTTTGAAGATATTTTACTCTGAAGAACTATCTCAAATGGGATCATAGGATATATGGTTTAAAATATTATTCTGAGACCTTTCTAATGGTATATGGCACTCCCTCTAACTCCTTAGGAATGAGGAGATATGAAATATTTTGTTAAGTCAGCCCAACCAGAAAGTACAGGTCGGCCCAGCTAGTTTTACAAGTCAGCCCCATAAGTGAATGAAGAAACACTATAAGTACAGGGTAGATGTGCATATTTGAAGTGTTTCCAAGAAAGAATAGAAAGTACAAGTGCACAAAAGAGATCTGAGGTGTGCAAGAGGAGATGGGTAGTATTCTTGGGGTCTAAATGTGTGCAAGAGAAGTTTTCTTGGAGTTTTAAGGATCCACTATGAAGGACTAAGGTTGATGATGTTGCAAAGTGCATTGTTTTTAGTTTATGATGTTGCATTCTAGAATTATATTCTACGAATGATGCTATGAGGTTTGTTAGGGCATGAAGGCTAAATATGAATAAGGTTTGAAGCTATTTCTGGGGTATGAAGCAAGTAGATACGTTGGAGCATGAAAGTTAAGGGTATGGTGATACTATTAAATGCATGAATTATGAAGCATGTAGGTGAAGTCAGAAGTAATCTATGTATGAATATATTAGATTGTTACTTATACATGTCTTATCGAGTTGGTTCTTAGCTAAGGAGATTGGTGTCTCTAGTAGGTTGGTGCCTACGCATTATCTTATTGAGTTGATTCTCAACTAAATAGATTGGTGTCTCTATTAGGTTGGTTCCTACACAATATCTTATTTATTTGGTTCTCATATGAAGAGATTGGTGTCTCTAGTAGGTTGTTGCCTACAAGATTTTACAAAGATAAGTTTTGTGGTTTTATCCCACAAGGGTTTCCAAATTAAACTTTATGTACTGTGATTTGGGCTTACATGGATTTACCATCTTAAAGTTAATGAATGATTGATGAATTCACATTTCAAGTAAAAGGTATATTATATTTATCTACCCCCCTCTCATTATAATTGTAAGTTCAACACTAAACATAGGGATCAAGTGGAGCAACTATGTAATAACCTCTTTGAGTATCCCATTCATATTATAATATTTTGCATTTGAATTGTAACATGTATTTATTTATTTATTATTAATGTTCATGTTATTAGAAATATGGCATCGTCATGTGTTCACAGTTTTACCAGTGCATTGTTTCCCATCTATATGGGCATATGGACATCATTTTCACACTAAGGATGTCGATGATGGACACATCACACAATATTATGGAGTGAAGGACGAGTTCAACCAATATAGTTGTGTTTGCCACTGTGATCAAAACCTAATAGAGGGAAAGTTAGGTTACAATGGAAAGATACAAGAGATAATGCAAGTGGACTTCTCATATTTTCAATGTGTTATTTTTAGTTTCAAGTGGTGGGATACCTTCGAATGGAGAAATGAAAAGGAAGACAATGATAGTGGGATAATATGTATTACCTCTAAACAAATGTGGGTTGAAACTAAGGAGCCTTATGTTTTCCCAAAACATTGCAACCAAGTGTTTTTTTACCCATGTGTTGGATGGAGATTGGTGGTTCGTATTGAGACATGATTCGATATAAACACATCTTGTTGAGAATAACAATGTTATAATTCTAAGCAAGGAAGATAATGATGGTGATGGTAATGAAGAGTGATATGCAAATTCTTTGTTTTGACATTTATATTGTGGATGTGTCATTTTATTATGGGTATCTATCATTGGCCAATTATGGTGTTTTTTCTTCATTTTCTAATGTTGGATATGAAAAATTAACAATCATTTACAATCACCATTTTGAAAATACATTAATAGTACAACCATAAAATGCAGTTTTGATATGTTTTTATTGTCATATGTATTGTTTATTATAGCTTATGTTGTATTGTATTAACGTATGTTTATTTTAACCTTTGAATTACTAAGCATTAATTGAGAGTAGTAAAGATTTATTTTAAAGTATATTTTATTTTTAAAAATGATGATTTAAAAAATCAAACCTCAAATTTTTTATTGTTTGAAAATTTCAAAATTCAAATAAATATATACCTACTTTGATGAAACTTTTAAGGACAATTCCAACAAAATAATTGCTTGCAACATATATGAGTTCTCACAGTGTTGGCATTACCAACTTTGATGGCATTCCCAACATTAACTAGTGCAACTACCATGGCCTTCACCTATTCCACTTCATCATTTAGTTTTCTAAACATATAAATAAATTATTTTTATTAATTTATTTGATTTTATTTTGTTTTCTATTTTTTGTTTAGCTCTTAAATTAGGGTTTATAGATAGTTGACTTGGTTAAATTGTAAAAATTGCCCTGCATCTAAACTATTAATTGACTAAAGATCAACAAGATTTCATTTGACGATTAGTATTGATGATGAATCCCGATTCGGATTCGAAACGTTGATGACAAAAATGACACCAACTGTGGATTATCTGAAAATACCTTCGAAACTCCTCACCACAGAAATTTGAAAACATTAATATAAACTTATATTAATCAATATTTTTACATTCTCCTTGAAATAAGTGTTAATATAGGAAGGAAATGGAAATTCTAAAAGAGTATTTTTCTAGAGCCCAGACACAATTAAGGAAAATTTTAAGGATCCATAATTGTTTAAAAGTATAGAAACATTTCTCAATTTTACTAATTCTTAAAATACTAATTGTAAAATGAAATTGTTGCCAT
>SNQJ01S0092577.1:9065-27057 GCA_010110895.2 Picea sitchensis | reverse complement strand
ATTGAGCCTGTGTGTGATCTCTCTCTAGGTGAGGGAGGTGGATGTTGTTGGAAGAGGTTTCTTCCAGAGAGTGTCCAACACCAACTTCAGGCTCTGAGACTTCCTGATCCGGCCTGTTGCCGAGACCCAAAGACGGAGGTTAGCACCGATGGACTGTGCTTGTGAAGATGTATACTCCCGGGCGGAACACGTATGTGGGGAATGAGAGTCTGGTAGTAGTGGGCGTAAGATGGCATCCTAGGAATAATCCTTCCAGAATCTAAGTGTTGTTTTCCATGTAACCTCAACCTATCTAGGATTCCTTGCCTTGGGGTGGAGCTTAGTCCCAGATCGGGGGTGATCCACTGCTAAGCTAATGAGCAGTGTGATCTAAGGCTGGGAGGTTCGTGGAAGGCCTACACTTGGTTGGTGGAATCTACCATTGATAAAGATAAGTATTTGTTTATGTTTTACTCATAGATTGCATGACTCTATTTCTTATGTTATCATGATTTCCGCTGTGTATAGGAATTAGTATGAAATGCTATGGTTTGCTGATTATGGCAGTAATTCATATGAATACTCTGTGTTGAATGTGTTTATTGATTAAATGCATGTGGGTTAAATAACATCTGTATGAGCTATGTACAAAGTGGTGTTATAGTCTTCTTTTAAGAGCGATTAAACCTTAGTAGCAGAAAAGGTGTGCTACAACTTCACCTTCATTCTTCATACTTCATTCATTTCATAGTATCATCATACCCTTAACTTTCATTCTCTAGAGCCTCTCCTTGCTTCATACACTAGACATAGTTTCAAACCCTAGTCAGATTTAGCCTTCATGCCCTAGTGAACCTCATAGAATAATTCCCATGATATAATTCCATATTTCAACATCAAAACCTCAAAAAAACACACTTTGAAACATTGTATACCTTAGTCCTTCATAGTGCACCCTTAAAAATTCAAGAAAACTCCTCTTTCACACATTTAGACCCCAAGAATACTCCCCATCTACTCTTGTGCACCTCATCTCTATTATGCGCACTTGTGCTTGCTATTATTACTTCGATACACTTCAAATGTACACATATATAATTTAGTTATAGTGTTTCTATGTTAGCTTATGGGGATGACTTGTAAAACTGGTTGGGTCGACTTGTACTTTCTGACTGGGCCAACCTGACAAAATATTTCATATTTCTTCATTCCTAAGGAGTTAGAGGGAGTTCCATATACCATTGGAAATCTCCACGAATAATATTTTCAACCATATATCCTATGATCCTATTTGAGCTAGGTATTCGGAGTAAAAATGCCTTCAAATATAGGGTATCCTAATTGAGCACCAAAAACAATATTTCCAACAATCTCCATCTTGCAATCTTTAACTTGGACATCTGTTGTAATTTACCAGTTGTAATATAATATGCAGAAACAAGAATATTCAAAATATATCAATGGAACAACAAAATATTGATAAGAAAAATTGTTGAGTCATGGGAACGACACCATTTTTTCCATCATTTTGTTACTTATCTCATACCGTTTCTTTATTATTCACACCTTTTCCATAGCTATCATGGTCCAAGAGTTACCTTTTTGACACTGGTATGCTAATTCCATTTGATGCGTTGATTCTTTAATATTTTACTCCATTTAGGGAAGGATGATGTTTGTGTTGGGTAACTATTGATTAATTGCTAAAGAATCTTGAAGAATAATCAACTACTACTCCAAGGTGTTGCTACTCCAAGGCGTTGCTACTCTAAGGTGATACTAATCCAAGGTGCTACTAGTCCAAGGTGTTTCTACTCAAAGATGTTTCTACTCCAAGGTGTTGCTACTCCAAGGCGCTGCTACTCCGAGGTGCTTCTACTATGAGGTGTTGTTACTCCAAGATTTGATGCACAAATATCACTTCATCATAATGTTGTTACTGCTAGAGTATCACTGCATGATGTTGACTAGACCATTGATCTGTGGGCCCACATGACAAGGATTGTTTCACCTTGATGATATGGCTTATCTTAAGTCATAACTATTGTATGTTATAAACACATGTCATCTACCCATATAAATAGGACATTTTAGTCGGCTATGTCCATAAAAGTCATTATGAAAGTTGTAATCAATTACAGTAAATAGTTTGTATCCTCTTGTATTCTCCTAATTAAGATGACATGGAACATCTCGAGAATCAAAATATTCTCAAGGATGTTCATAATTGTAATTTTTCCAATATTAGAAGACTAAGAAAAGTTTAAAAGGCAGAGCATCTTTGCTCCCAAGTTAGGATAGTTTTTGGGAAAACATAGAATAGTCGATTGAGTAATGAGTAAAAGTGATTGTATATGCACCTTTTGATTGAATAATAAAGTTTGTGGTATCAATTTATGAGTGGTTAAAGTTGTAGTTTCTATAGTTTTCCTGCCCCTTCTAAGGAGGAAGGGCCCTCCTTTTTAGCATGGTTGTTGTTCTTGTATCATTAATAGATTATCGTAAAGTAGATTGTATTGTCATTTTCCTTAGTTAAATGTTGGTGTAGATGATCGATGCGATTGAATTGTTTTAATAATAGTTGTTACAGTTTGATTTGTTAATGGTGTGTTCTCAATCCAATTCAGTATGAGTGAGTTTTTGATTCATTGCAACAAGTTTTTTATTATAATTTTGCACGAGTGTGTTTTAAGTAATTTTAACAAGTGCTTTCTTCCAATTCCACATGCGTGGGTTTCTACTCAATTTCATAAATTGTTTCAATTCTAGTTCTGCAAGAATGTGTTCTGATTAATTGCAACAAGGGTTTTATTCCATCAAAGCGAGTGTGTGCTTCTTTTGTTAGTTATAGAAGAATATTTTTGATTTCAGCAAGAATGTGTCTCTAGTTAATTGCAAGAGGATTGCTCAATTACAAAAGAGGATTGGATTTATCGACATATGTGTTCTTTATTTCCCAACAACGTGCTTTGTGATTTTTATTAAGTTTCCATTTGATTTTAGAAGTAAGGATTGGACAATTAACAAGTACATAATATCTTAATCATTGGTTCAGTTTCAATAAAGAGTGGATTGATTCTTATGGGTTGTTTTTAAGCATCTTTCTTGATTGCAATTTTAGTTGATAGTGATTGTGCCGAAAATGTGTGAGTTAGGATTAGAAGAATTTCATTCATCAGAAAGTGTTAGGAGAGTTATTTTTCCTCATATACATTGCATAATGACCTTGTAATAAAAGACTTACCCCAGGTTGACAATTGAATGCATTGGATGATTTAATTAGACAATTAAACACACCAACATTTTTGGTGCCATTGTTGGGGAGGTTATTAAGGGTGAAAGAATAAGACTTGACACTATCTTGATGAATTATAGGATATAGGATGCATGAATAAAATAGGAGAAGATCAGTCGGCCCTAAAAAACATAGGAAGAGGAAGAGACCCTAGTGGAAAGAGAAATCCATATCAAGGACGGGTGACATATATTCAAGACTTAATAAACAAAGTAGAGTCATCATCTTCGGGGGGAGGACATCAGAAACCTAAACCGTGAAGAAGGGTGGATTATTAGTCCTCTATTTTGGGAGAGTCATCAATGGAAGTAGCAGAGGCTGAATATCAAGAATTGACAGAAGGTCTAGAATATTTCGACAACGAAAATTATGAACATTCAGTTTCAAGGTTGGAAGTCAATCAACCTAATAACAGGTAAAAAAACAATTGACCCATTCTTAACCCCACTGATAACCCTATTTTGGATCAGGGAGTGTTTTTGGGAACCCCGAACGATCGTCGAAGAATATCCCAAAAATAGAAAACATCCCTGGACCTGACTGGAAAAAGTTTCATACCTTGCAACAAAGACACACGGAAAATACAAATTTAAATGACACATTTTTGAACTTTGATTTCCCTATTGTGAACATTCTAGGACTGGAACCAATGAAGAATGTACCTCTATTTTCACTTCCAAAATTTCACATTCAGATAAGCGAAGACCTAGACACCTTCTCGTTCGAATTCGACATTATGCGTCGAACCTATGATTATATTTCAAATGCTCATAAACTAAAAATATTTCCAGCTACCCCAAATGGGTCAGTGTTAAGATGTTTCATGGGCCTTGGTGTTGAATCTATCACTTCCTGGGATAATATGAAACAAACCTTTTTGAAAAAATATCAGGACTATTGCAGAACAAGAGACCAGAGGGAGGAGCTTTTCAAAATGTCTCAGAAGGACGAAGAGAGCCTGGAGGATTATGTGGAATGCCTCAAATATAATTTACAGATATCTAACCATAATGATTTGGATAAGGACATTTTAAAAAGAATTCTAATTCGAGGAATGAGGGATGACTATTTGGATATGTTGAACCTAATAGGGAAGGATGATGTATCAAAGGAACCACTTAAGGACATTATTGATTTATGCCTAAGGAGTTCAATAGGGTCATCAAGAAACAAATCCCAAGCACAAGATACTACTACAAGAATACAAAAATCCACCAATGGTGGAGTGACAAGAGAAGAAATCGGTAATTTATTTGAGAATTTTAAGACCCATATCCTTAGCTCTTTAACCACATGGTTGGATGTTTTGCAGGTTACAAAAAAAACAAGTTTAGATAGAGAAGGAATTGGCAGTATTTTTTCCTAAATGTAAGGACAAAAATTCTCGTAGGGAATGCCCACTTGACAGCGTGGAAGTATGTGGTATCTGCGAAATAGACAACCTGACAAAAATTTGTCCATCATTGCCAATATTGAAATAAGTATTTAAGGGTTCGAATGAAGAGACAACGCAATCATATTTCATCTCCAAGAAACCATGGAAATATCATCTACCAGGTATTCCTTAAGACCCATCTTCGCTTTTCAATAATTGGAATCATGTATATAATACTCAAATCCCACAACAAATCCAATACCCCTCAACCCCATGGAAATTCCCCAACCCACCACAAATGCAATATCCCACACCTTGAATACCATATCTGAATCAAACAATTCCATGGTCTCAGGGAAGGAGAAATTATCCTTTTCAAGGGGAGAAATTCCTAGTCCAGTGTTAGTCATTTATACAACAACATCCTTTTCCTATAAAACAACAAAAATTACCCCTACCACCCAATGTACTACCAATTAACCCTCCACTATGACCCCAACTACTTGTTCATTCTAACTCGAACCCGAATAATAAATATGTCCAACAAGACAAAACGCCCATTTTCCCCACATATTGTATCACCCATGTTGAATGCAACAAAGTATAACTTAGATCAGGGAGAATAATAAATCAACAACCCTCACCTATAATTATAAAACATGACAAAACAAATTTACAGAGTGAAATAGCCCCACCTTGCAAACAATCCCAAGAACACCATGAACACGCATAAACTCTAGAAAGACAAGCCAAAACTCATAATGATATTTCTACCTCTATTGCAACTCTCGGGAATCAAGTTAAAACTCAGACTACTACTTATGTTGAAACTTCCCCATACCTGGAAAGGTTATTTGTGCCTAGGTGCATTCCCCAACCTGAGTTCGACTTTCTTGGAGAAATGAAAAACTTGTGTGTTAAAATTCTGTTGCTGCAAGCTATCAAAGATGTCACGATTTACACAAAAATAGTGAGGAAATTGTGCATCAAAAGCTTGATAGGAAATCTAGGGATGCCCCCATAGTTCAAGTCTTAGGAAAATTATTAGAACTGATGTTGGGGGAAACCACACCTATCAAATATGATGACCCCGAGAACCCCACAGTAACCATCCAGATTGATCAAATGACTATTCAAAATACTCTTATCGATCTGGGTGCTACAATAAATAACATAACTAAGGAAACATCAGAACTGTTGGGACTTAACAATATAAGACCTACCCCCACCATGCTAGATTTGGATGATCGATCCAAAATTTGACCAGAAGGGGTTCTAGAAGATATTTTTTTATCTTTGGACTCCTGGGAATATCTAACAAAATTTTTAGTGTTGCGACCAAAAACCCATCTAGGAGGACACCCCTTGATCCTAAGAAGACCTTGTTTGGCCATGATGACACATTTATCAGTTGCAGGTCAGGGGCTATGACATTTTTTGACAAAAAAATCCAAAGATCCTTACTATTTATCCCTCCACCAAACTGAGTGAAGATCTTGAGAGCCCTTTGTGGGATGAATTTGAACAAGAGGAAAGTGACATACAACCAATTCTCATTCTTGGTAAGGCCCTTTGTTTCAAGTATGAAACAAAGGATGATAATATTAGTAGTTTTATCAGTACCCCTCCCCCCCATCAGTCATCCAACCAACAACCCATCTTTTAGATGTTATAATGAGAGAACTTGACCAACAAACCCTTGATGACAATCCTCCCTTAGAATTAATACCTTTCGTACTGAGCCACAAAAGAATCCCAATAGAGATTGAGCCCAGAAAAACTTAAATATCAATCCAAACTTATCTCCCCTATAGACAAAATGACTGATTCAACTATTGTGAGAACATAAGGAATCCTTCACATGGGATTACACAGATATGAAGGGTATTCACCCTGATCTGTGTACTCATCATATATACATAAAAGAATATTGCTAGCCTATTCTCCAAACTCAATGTAGAATGAACCTAGACCTAAAAGAGATTGTAAAGGAAGAACTCTAAAAATGGTTGAAATTTATTTTTATCTACCCAATCTCAAGTAGTCAGTTGGTTTCCCCACTGGTCATTGTGCCTAATAAAAATGAAAAATGGAGGATTTGTGTTGATTATTGAGAACTGAATAAAGCCACATAGAAAGACCATTTTTAGTTACCTTTTATTGACCAGGTCCTTGATGCCCTGGCCGACAACATTTTTTTTTTTCATTTCTTGACGGTTTCAGCGGATACAACCAAATCATGATTTCCCCTGAAGATCGGGACAAAACTACATTTACATGTATGTGGGGCACATTTGCTTACCTGGTCATCTCGTTTGGCCTTTGTAATGCACCCGCTACCTTTCAACGAGCCATATTAGGGATCTTTTCAGATTTGGTTAATGACTCTCTTGAGAATTACATGGATGATTTCACACCATATGGTGATACTTTCGACATGGCTTTGGAAAAACTTGAAAAAGTACTAAAAAGTTGCATACAAACTCACGTTGCCTTAAGCACTAAAACATTTCATCTGATGATGGATGAAGGATTTGTACTTGAGAATTATATCTCTTCTGCAGGTATACAGGTGGACCTAGAAAAAATTGAGGTAATTTTAAGGATCCCTACTCTGAAATAAAAAAAAGAGGTGCGTAGCTTGCTAGGAAAAACCGGCTACTATTGTTGATTTATTGAAAATTACTCAAGGATAAAATCTCCCTTATTTGCATTTCTTTCAAAGGATACAAAATTTTTATGGACTGGTAAATGCCAAACTGCTCTTACAAATTTGAAAAAATGCTTAGCTGAAGCACCTATATTGCGAGGCCTTGATTGGAATTTTCCATTCCACATCACTTTGAATGCCTCAGACACGACCATTGGTGTTTTACTCAGACAATGGGAAGAACAAAACCCATATGCCATTTATTATACCAACAAGAACTTGACACCTACAGAGTTGAACTATACGGTCACAGAAAATGAATTCCTTGTTGTTATACATGATGTCAACAAATTCTGGCACTATATCAGAGGTTATTGGGTATTTTTCCATACAGATCATTCAACCATTAAATATTTGAGGAAAAAATATGTTACAAATGCTCGAGTTACTAGGTGGTTATTGTTACTGCAATAATTTGACATCACTATTTTGGATAAACCCGGAAGAGAAAATGTCGTAGTAGATTTCCTCTTTAGACTTACCAATAACAATGATGCTACCCCTATTGATGAATCTTTTCCTGATGAACACCTATTCACAATATCTAATCAATCACCGTGGTATGCATATATTGCTAATTATCTTGTTCTAGGAAAATTCCCACACCACCTTTCTCCTAGAGAGCAACAAAAAGTTATTAAGCAAAGCACCTTATTTTATTGGGTAGATGGCTATCTCTTTTACACGGGTCCTGATCTTGATATTCAATGATGTATCAGAGACTATGATATTCATGAAATATAGAAGGCCTGCCACGACGAGCCTTGTGGTGGACATTTTGCTGACAAAAGAAGATGGCATAAAGCACTCCGCATGGGTTATTATTGGCCTACCCTGTTCCAGGAGACCAAAAAGTATGTACAAGCATGTGATGTCTTCCAATGAATGAGCCAACCCACTCGAATAGACTAAATTCCAATGAAAACCCAATTGGTGATTGAACCCTTTGAGAAGTGGTCTCTCGAATTCATGGGACCTATCAATCACCCATATCGTCATAAATCCTACATATTGGTATGCACAGACTATGCCACCAAATGGGTAGAGGCCAAGGAACTCACCAAATCCATAGAAAAACACGTTGTGGATTTTTTGTTTGAAAACATGTTTGTTCGCTTTGGAATGCCCAAAGAGATAGTAATAGATGGAGGACCTCAGTTTACTTCCCAGCTGATTGTAGAACTTACTAAACAGTACAATATTATCCACGAGGTTACCTCACCCTACCATCCACAAGCTAATGGTCAAGTGGAAAGAACAAATAAATTCATTGAAGGAACACTCATGAAAAACTGTGGCTAGTCATCATCGTGATTGGGATGAATGATTATCAGAAGCCCTCTGGGCTTACAGAACAACATGGAGAAACACCACATGATTTTCTCCATTTGAACTTGTTTATGGTAAGATTCTCATCGTTCCCATTGAATTCGAGATCAAAACATTAAGAACAAATGTAGAAGTAAATTTGGATCTAACTACAGCTCATAAACACCGTTTAGATTAGCTCAATGAATGAGATGAAATGTGCTTGGCTACCATACATCATACTAACTTAGTCCAACAACAATGCGCAAAGTGGGATGATAAAAGTATTAATAAGAAGAAATTTCGAAAGGGAGATTGGGAATTTTTATATGATTCTAGGTTTAAATACTTCAAGGGCAAGTTGTCCATTATATGGTTAGGTCCTTATGAAGTGGATATCATTTTTGATAACGGGACTGTCAGAATCATAACCATAGATGGCTCACAAATCTCTTTACTTTTCAATGACCATTGACTTTGATTATATAATCAACTACTTTCTAAAGAATCATTTGTTTCTCATGTTAGCTCAGATCCAAGGTTAAAAATCATTGGAGTTGAACCCCATTTTTCATCACCACCAAAAAAATTATATATATATATATATATATATATATATATATATATATTTCCTCTAATATACCAAGTTTTTTTTGTGAGATCCTATTGTAGAAACCTGGTGATATCAGTTCAAGGAAATTGAGTGTAGTTCATTTCAATCCACCTATTTTGCTGCAATTTGCTTCATCCGCCTTGTTGTAACTCACTGCCTCTTCCTGCAATTCATTGCACTGTGTTGCAACTCATCCTACGATGAAAATCCGTATTGTTGCCTCTTGCTGCAACTTGTTGCAACTCGCTGCAACTCGTCCTGTGATGAACATCCACCTTGCAACAACTCGCTGCAACTCATCCTGCGATGAACATCCACCTTGCTACAATTCTCTCCAACTCACAACCACCCACTACCACTCGTTGCACCTGGACACATCCTATTGCAACTCATCTTGTGACTACACTTGTCCTACTACAACTTGCTGCAAACTCCTGAATTACTTCTCCATGCACCATAATTACTATCTGTTGACACTTGTTTCCTTGCCATGACTCAAATTCATTATCACTACTTTTCCATTTATTTCCACATTAGCTCGATGATGTGACATTCTATTGCATCTCTCTAACCTTACACCAGAACTCGCATACGATGATGCTATATTTTTACCTCGAAAAAAATGCTCACAATAGATAACACATCATTCTCCACAAGCGACCATTATTTACACTCAATTGTTGTCTTGGGATGTACGGTAATTTCCCCCATAGGTACATCTTTTTCCTACTTGCTCGCATGATTTTAAAGTTCAACTTGTCATTCTACTTGTACCATCGAACCCTACCACGTCAACCGAGGACAAATTCCACCTTTAGTTGGGAGAACAAGTCATTATGAGCCGCATGATTCTACGTCAACCTTCCATAAATGACATAAAACTCCCATTATACCCCATCATTACCAAATCCAGTGTAAATTGTCATATCTTTGATTTCCCTAATTTGGAAATCTACTCAAACGTTCAATTGCATGTCCAAAACTTCAACTCACCCTATCGAAATCCACTCTACATTAACCAACTATCTACAATGGGGGGATTGATTGTTCATCATGAGCTTGAATCGGTCGTATTATTGCGTGGATACCTGAAGGCTTATACGATTTTTTAAAATGTGGGGTGTGTGACTTTCTTTGAGAGAATACACAGATTTGACAAATATGTTTCCCTGGAGTTCACCCAGAACTTATATGGAGCAAGTTCATCAGTCTGGGGATTGCACATTGATGTCACAGAGGAAATAATTGCAAAAGAAATAGGGCTACCAAGGATTGGGGTAATTTGGTTCAACAAGAAGGTGTTCATCCTGGCAGCCAAGACAGATTTTTTGAGAGGCGAAGAACATGTTAGAAACAAGGGTAAGGGCATCGATAGAACCTCTCTCCCTTTTCCTTGGAAATATGTAGAATATTTTATCCAATGATACATTACATGTGAAGGTCTATTTACAGTTGTTTATAACTACCATTTTATGCTAATTTCCCACCTCCATCATGGTCAACATCTTAATATCCCATACTTTCTGCTAGAGTCTCTAAAATCTATGACATGCTTTGTTCGTCATTCCAAACACCCACAAACATGCATTACAAATCATGGGTTGATTAAATTTTTGGTTACCCATGCATTAAGGCACAGGAACGCTACATGGCATGAACTTATTGGTCATACGGAAACACATGGTTTGGAAGTAGAAAGAAGAGAGGATACAAAGAAAGTGACAGAGGAGGAGGAATTAGAAACATAAAAATCTAATCCTAAGCTTGAATTTGTTGATAGAAAAAACAACCTTGAGGATGGCAAGTCCAAGAATCATGAATAAGGGGAGCTAGAGTGTATTTATGATGACATGACCATGTGAGAAGAGGAATTTACAGGGGCACAAATAGAACAAGAATACAAAGAATCCCTCACAGAGAATGAAGGTGGTGATACAGAAAAATAACTAAGTACAGGAGACACGTAAATCAACCAAGAGCACCCTGGCGAGGAAGAAGAGGTTGATGGGGCTGAAATTCAAGATAATCCCTCCACTGAGAGAATGTTTTATAAACGTCATCTAGTAATGAAGTGGAGATCATAGAAGAAAACTCTCTTGTTGCAGAATACAAACCTTATCTAGTTATAGAAGAGAACCCTCAATAGAAAAAAGGAAAAGGAAATCACCCTGAGTGACTAATGAAGAAACCCCTAGGAGAAGAACTAGGTCTCCTTCAGCAACAACACCAACCGAATCATTTTATCCACTGATTATTACTGAGTGCCCACAAGAACCTTCTAGAGAACAAAATACTATAAAAAGGAAAAATTAAATCCAAGGAAAATTAGGTCTTCTTCAGCAGTAGCACCAACCCAACCATCGACCAGTACTGGGTGCCCACAAGAACCTGTTGAAGAATGAACTACTGTAAACAAGGGGATTGAAGGGGTAGACAAAGGCAAAAATAACCAGGTCTTCTTCAGCAACAAAACTATCTCAATTAGGGACTGATGTTGAGTGCCCACAAGAACCTGCTGAGAGGAAAACAAAGACAAAGGAAAGAAGTACCAGCTCTAAGCGAGGTAAAAATCTATCCCTATGTGAGCAAGTAAATCAATTAAAGAAATAAAAATATAGACTTGAGAAACAACTGAGGGTCTTAAAAGGAAAATTTTAAGAGGGTGAAACTTATCTAGGTTTTGGAACCCTAGCTAAAATCACTCAAATATTAGAAAAATCAGGTGACTTTGAATCCATGACATCAGGGACAGAAAAGTGCAGGACACAACTGTTTCCAGCCTATGGTAAAATTTTTAGTTAAGCAGGGTGCAAATCGAGTTATGTGCCACCATCTAATTTTAATTCAGTCGACACCTAAACATAATGTATTGAGGAAGACAAAGGGGATGTCGAAGCCACCCAAAATGATCAAGAGGAATCCATCCAAGACATTACTATCACATCATAACCAACAACCCTGGACACAATAATGAAAGAGCCTTGCCTCATCACCAATGGGGTGTTGTAACTGAGGAAGAAAAA
The DNA here is from genome assembly GCA_010110895.2 of Picea sitchensis. Lineage (NCBI taxonomy): Eukaryota > Viridiplantae > Streptophyta > Pinopsida > Pinales > Pinaceae > Picea > Picea sitchensis. The sequence continues at coordinate 14,754 of SNQJ01S0092577.1, read as the reverse complement.
GAACAACAGAGAATTGGGCAAAGAACTGAGCCTTTTCAAGGGAATATAGACAATCCTATCACAGAGGTTGTTGTTACACAAGAACCAACAATGGCTATAAATGAGGATGCCCAACTTGAGGAGGAAAATAGTAAAATGATAGCCTCCAATGTTGATATTTTGATTTTATAAGTTCACAAGTGGAAGCAGTTGGCCACATCAGTCCAAGAAGGGGTGATTTCCACGTAGGAACATATAAAGGCTATTCAAAATTTAAGAGAAAGATGGGTAGAAGAGTTAGCATTCCAGGAACAGATAAAGGAAAAGATGAGGAGAATGAGGCAGAAGTTGAAGGGACTAGAAGATCAAGTCAAAACTCTGCAAGATACAAACATGAAAGTCTGTGACCTGGCACAAGAGCTGGTAAATTGCATAAGCCCATCCCCTACCTATCCATTGTTTATGTAGGATAAATTCCTCCTGTTTCAGTTGATATCCATAAAAGAATATATTACTTGCAGTTTCGATACCACCATTTCCTTCTTGAAGACTTTCTTCAAGAGAAATCTTGCGAACCAACACATGCTATGCGAACTTTACTTGCATGAATATGTTTTGTTTGGGGAGAGGAAATTTAACTTATCTCGTTATGTTGGAGATATTTAGTTGATGGATTTCACTTCATTTTTCAACAACGAAGAAAAATGGAATGTAGCCCATGAGGCCATCAGGGAAACTCAAGACGATAAATTGTTATGGGTTAGGGGGAACCTACCCCTGCTGCCAACATAATCAAGGGACACAATCAGTTCCTGAGTGTAGATGAACGAGATACTACTTTGATTGATCTTTGGTTACCTATATTGGATATCTGCCCCAAATGTAGTGCCCTGGATGGCAGTCGCCTTAGGTGGGAAACCTATAATGAGAAATTGAGAATACGAGATCCATGTGGGTACCCAAACTTAAGCCATGCTTTACAGAGGGTGAATAAGTATATGGAGTGTATGAAAAAGTGTGGATCCATGTGGCTCGACCTCAGATATAGATTCCCTCTTATTTGGCTCCCTACAAGACAATACCAACAACAATATCAAGTGCATCATCATGAGGAATATTGGATGGATGTTTTGATGAGTAATGGATACAGGGGTGTTATGGAGGATATTTCTAGAGCATACAACCTTACTACACTTCATATACAACATGAAGTTGTGGAATCAGACTGATGGGATGCATGAGGACATGCATTTGCTTTTGTTGGAGGGATATGTTGAGTCATGGGAATGACACCCTTTTTTCCATCATTTTGTTACTTATCTTGTACCTTTTCTTTCTTCTTCACACCTTTTCCATATCTATCATGGTTCAAGAGTTACCTTTTTGAAACTAGTATGTTAATTCCATTTGATGTGTTGATTCTTTAATATTTTACTGCATTTAGGGAAAGATGATGTCTATGTTGGATAACTATTGATTAATTACTAAAGAATCTTGCAGAATAATTAGTTTCTACTCCAAGGTGCTACTACTCTTAGGCGTTGCTACTATGAGGTGTTGCTAATCTGATGTGTTGCTACTCCAAGGTGTTTCTACTCCGAGGTGTTTCTACTCCAAGGCACTACTACTTCAATGTGTTGCTACTCCGAGGTGTTCCTACTCCGAGGTGTTCCTACTCCAAGATTTGATGCGCAGACACCACTACTTCAGAATGTTGTTACTTACATATGATCACTACATGATTATGACTAGACCATTGATCCATGGGCCCGCATGAAAAGGATTGATTCACCTTGATTATGTGGTTTATATTAATTCATGACTATTGTATGTTATAAACACAGGTCATCTTCCCAGATAAATAGGGCAGTTTAGCTCACTATGTCCATAAAATTCATTATGAAAGTTGTAATCAGTTACATGTAATATTTTGTATCCTCTTGTATTCTCCTAATTAAGATGACATCGAACAACTTGAGAATCGAAATATTCTCAAGGTTGTTCATAATTTTATTTTTTCCAAGATTAGAAGAGGAAGAAAAGTTTAAAAGGCAGAGCATCTTTGCTCCCAGGTTAGGTTGGTTTTTGGGAAAATAGAGAATAGTCGACTAAGTAATGAGTAACAACAATTGTATCTGTACCTTTTGATTGAATAATAGAGAATTGGAAAGTTTGTGGTATCAATTTATGAGTGGTTAAAGTTGCAGTTTCTGTAGTTTTTCCGCCCCTTCCAAGGAGGAAGGGCCATCCTCTTTATGAAGGTTGTTTTCTTGTATCATTAATATATTAGTGTAAAGTAGATTGTCTTGTCATTTTCCTTAGTTAAATCCTGGTGCAGATGATTGATGCGATTAAATTGTTTTAAGCATAATTGTTATAGTTTGATTTATTATTGGTGTGTTCTCAATCCAATTCAGTACGAGTGGGTTTTTGATTCATTGAAACAAGTGTTTTATTCTAATTTTGCATGAGTGTGTTTTAATTAATTTCAGCAAGTGCTTTCTTCCAATTCCGCATGCGTGGGTTTCTACTCAATTTCATAAATTGTTTCAATTCTAGTTATGCAGGAGTGTGTTATAATTAATTGTATCAAGGGTTTGATTCCATCAAAGTGAGCGTGTTCTTCTTTTGTTAGTTATAGAATAAGATTTTTTATTTAAGCAAGAATGTGTTTCTAGTTAATTGCAAGATTTTCCATGAATCCTACTTTTGTTTATACTAATTCTATCTTGTAAAGAACATTCTAGAGGAAGATCTTTCTAGAAGCAGAAGTTTCTATTAGGTCTTTTTAAATTGATTTATTCACAATTATTAAATAGGCCTTAATAACTAATCTCGACGTTTATTACATGGAAAATATATTTAGGCCTTATTAACTAACATGGCCCTTTATCACATGGAAAATATATTATTCTATTTACGTGAGGGGTTAGTTCCCTAATATTCCCTTCCCCTTGAAAATGATCCTTGTCCTCAAGGCTTAAGATGAGGAAAATACTGTAGAATGGTAGTCAATTCACTAGGAAAAGCTAATTGATAGGCCACTAGCCCCACACATTTGAGAATAGTTAAGGACCATTAAATTTTGGTGCAATTTTCTGACATTGATGGGATTTGAGTGAAGTTTTTTTGTACTATTGGAGACAGACAAACACATGATCCCCTTCAATAAATTGACATTCAGAATGACCCCAATTTTCCTGTTTCTTCATGCGGTTTTGAGCCATTACCAAATTTTCTTTGAGAGTACGGAGAATGGTCATGTAAACTGTAAGATTGGAGTCAACCTCTTGAACCTTGGAGACACCCTATATGTGTTTGAGAACCGATGGTGGCTTCTATCTTTAGACTTCTCCAAAATAAGGCATGTGAGTGGTAGTATGTTAAGAGGTGTTGTACTACCATTCATATATAGGTAACCACTGAACCCACTGATGTTGTTTGTTAGATGCAAAACACCTCAAATATGTTTCCAAACACTTGTTGACCACTTTCATTTAGCAATCAGTCTGGGGATGAAAGGATGTGCTAAGATGCAATTGAGTTCCTTGGAGCCTGAAAAATTATTGCTAGTAATTGCTGGTAAAAGTGGGATCAAGGTCATAAAAAATAGAATGAGGCATTCCATGGAGTTTGAAGATATTATCGATACAAATTTGATCCACTAAGTATGTTGTGAATGAGTGTTGAAGAGCACATAAATGAGCATATCTGCAAATACAATCCACTACCACCATGATAACTAACTTGTTTCCTGATTTGGGTAAAGCCAACAATTAAATCCATAGAAATATCCATCCAAATTGTAGGTGGAAGTGGAAGTGGTTGGAGTGTACTAGGAGGTTTTATATTCTCTCCCTTATTGCATTTACAAGTATCACATTCAACCAAAAGGTGTGAATGTCATGTTTCATACTGTCCCAGAAGAAAGATCGTTTGACCCATCCATAAGTTTTGGTAAAACTTGAATGACCTATTTTAGGTGAAGCATGAAACTTGGATAACACCTTGGATTTAAGTGTCGATTATTTTATTAAATACAAGTGACCTTTATATAGAAACTCATCATTGTGCCAAGAGTACCCTGGAACAACTTGGGGATCCTATTGAAGTTTTTGGATTAGGATGGAAATTTTGGGGTCTTGCAACCATTCCTGTCGAACAACCCGAAGCCAGACGATGACAATGAATGAAAGGGAAAAGAGGGACCCTTCATCTTCATATTTCCTAGAAAGAGAATTAGCCACCACATATTCTTTGTCCTTCTTATAAACAATCTCATAATAATATCCAAACAGCTTGGTCACCCATTTTTGTTTCTCCGGGGATGAAATTCATTGTTCCAGGAAGTAATTGAGGCTTTGATGATCCGTTTTAATTTGGAAGTGTTTTCCCAAGAGATAAGGGAACTGAATATCCACTGCATGCAAAATAACCAACATTTCCTTTTCATAATTCGATTGGCCCAAATGTCATTTTGACAAATTTTTGTTGGTGAAAGCCAAAGGTCGTCCATCTTGCATGAGGACTTCCCCAATTCCTCTCCCTGATGCATCACATTCCATAACAAAGGTCTTGGTGAAGTCAGGTAGGTTCAGTACATGATTAGTGCACATAATTTCTTTCAAGGCTTGGAAGGATTGGTAAAATATTGGAGTCCAACTGAAAGCATTATTTTTAAGGAGATTTGTGAGAGGAGCCACATTTTTTCCATAATTCTGAACAAACTTGTGATAATAGCCTGTTAAACCCAGGAAACCACACAAAATTTTAAGAGTTTTAAGGCGAGGCCAATTATACATAGCTTCAATTTTCTTGGGATCCACCCTTACACCATCCTTGCCAACAATATGACCTAGTTGCTCAACTTCATAGGCACCAAAAGAACATTTAGATTGTTTGAGAAACAATTGGTGCTTGGAGAGGAGATGGAGATATATATCTACATGGGCGAGATGGGTTGGCCACGCTTTATTACAAATGAGAATATCATCAAATAAAACTAACACAAAGTGAAAGAGGAAAGGACAAAATAAATGATTCACGAGACTTTGAAAAGTGGAGGGGGAATTATAGAGACCAAAGGGCATGACCAAGAACTCATAATGGCCCTCATGAGTGTGAAATGTAATCTTGGGGATGTCTTCCTCTTTCATACGTATTTGGTGGTATCCCAAACAGAGGTCAAGTTTGGTAAATTATTTATCGCCATTGAGTTAATCTAGAAGGTCATCTATGACGAGAATGATAAATTTGTCCTTGATGGTAAGTTTATTAAGGGCACGAAAATCAGGACACATGTGCCAAGTGCCTTCCTTCTTGAGGACCATGACAACATGGGAATAATAGTGGTTGGTACTAGGATGGATAACACATGCTTCTAACAATTCTTGGATAGTTTTCTCAATTTCATTTTTTTATTATCAAAGGGATGACAATAAAGGATAACATTGGGAGGAAGATTGTCCGAGATTAAAGGAATGGAATGGTCATGGTCTCTATAGGAGGGGGAAGGACCTGGGGAGTTTGGAAAATAGTGGGATGGCAGGAAAGGATAGCTTGATGGTTAGGGTGTATCGGGGGTGTCTCAACTACTTGAATGGAATGGAGTTGGGAAATGATGCTAGAATGAACTTTTTTGAGTAAATTTCCATGCGGTGGGAACTTATGATATCCAGGGACCATGCTATAATTCCTCAGAATTTATTTC